>OVBA01008188.1:389-12996 GCA_900406435.1 Lepidium aucheri
ATCTCTTCTCATATGACTGAGCTTAATGTCGATCTCTGCCTGATCAAGAGAGATCTAATTTGGGCCGAAACCCCAAAGCTAGCGCTAAGGAGATCGGAGACCAAAGTGTCATATGAGAGATGGCTTTGATCCGCCGAGGAGAGATCTAGCATGTGGATTGGTCATTAAACACTTCGGGCCGGACTTTATGCTTTGGATCCGAGTAGATCGCGGCTAGCATCGTAATGGATCTGCAGGATCGGAAAGGGATCTTCACCACGAGAGTGGGCTGATCTAGCTTGTCCCGATTTAGAGCTCGCTTTATATAGCTCGGCGGTGTTGGATCGGCGAGTTAACCGCCGATCACCCATTCCCTATCCTCTTGATTCATGTTTAATTTCATAGTTTATTGAATTTGTTAGTTTGCACTTTGTTTTATGATCATTTCCTTGTTTTGAATCCATTTTCTCTGTTTTTATTTTGTCCTTTAGTGTAATTTTTACTATTAGCTAGTTTAAGAGCTCACATGAATATTGGCCTAACTTTGTGACAGAATGTTAGGTTGCTTGGACTAGATCTTAGTACTAGATAGGTTGTTTGGAAGTACCTCCGAAAATTGGTACGACAATCCATACTTTCCACAATGCTCAATGATTTGATAGCTTAGACCGAAAAAACATTGTTATCAGATACCTAAAACAATTCGAAAAACTTTTGTCTTAATTTTTTTTTCTGATTAGAATCAGAATTTTTTTTTGATTTTTCACGTATAAGAATTTTTTCAAATGTGAGGACTTCTAAAACATTAAAATAAAAAGAAAGAACCAAATATATGTATTAGATAGTAGTAACCAACCTAGAACTTAATCATCTATCATTTCAATAATTCTTAAGTCATAATCTTATTTATATTTAAAACTTAAAAACTAATATAAACATTCTAACTATTAACAAACTTTCTAAATTTTGACTATAAAAATGTCTTAAGGTGCTTTATGTACCTTAATAAACTCTTTTGCTAAAAATGATTCATATAAAAGTTATTGTAACTAATTTAATTAAGTAATGTAATGACGTAGAGGTGACTATAGTAGAGCTATTAAACAACGTCGTTAAAAAATTAAGAAATTTAGTATAAAATATCAATCTTTGATCATATTTAACTATACCTAGTTTAACACTTATGGATTTGTAGTATTGCAAGTTTACAAATCATAATAGATTAATTTTAAGCATGAAAAATAAGAAAGGAACAAAAACTAAATGATAATTAGGCTATTATTAGTTAGGTTGTTTAATAAACAACTTAATATAAATTATCAATGAAAGAAATTAAAAGAAATGAGGTTAGATTTTATAAGAATAAATAAACTAGAAATAAAATCATATTCGATTAATCAGTCGCTCAAGAAAAAAAAAAAATTCCAAATCAGCATAGTTAAGAAAGTCAAAGAATATAAAAGAAATAAACAAACTAGAAATAAAATCAGATTCGATTAATCAGTCACTCGAGCAGAAAAATGATTCCAAATCAGCATAGTTAAGAAAGTCAAAGAAAATTTTCTGAACCAAAATATTAAAGCGGTAAAAATGAAACTCAGTGATAAGACTCAACCTGCCTGCTCGGGGTTTTACTAATAATTTGTAACTAATTCACTAACCAAACTTCTAGAAAACTGATGCCCTAAATATTTTTTATATCATTTGCTACCTAGAACTCTTGCTTATTGGGCTTTACCCCCAGGCCATGCCTGCTTTGTGGAAAGTTTTTGAAAGAATTTGAACTCTTCTCTCGCATTAGTTGGTATTGCTTCTTAGATCAGTTATGAGCTATGTGCATGAGAGCTAGAGGACTGAGAAGAAGCCTTTTAACTCGTCACTCTGAAGTTGAAGTAATGTTGTGAGCTACGGCGAGCTTTGTTTCTCTCAAGATGACGGAAGTAGAAGTGGCAACAGACTATTCAGCCGTGATCGAGATGATGGACAATCTAGAAGAAGGACCAATTTTCATCCCAAATATAGAAAACTTCACTAGGCTCAAGAGTTTGTTTTCATGTTTGTCTCTTCACCTAATTCCTAGGTCCTAAATCACAAATCTGATTTTCTCACTCCTAAAATTATGGGAATCGTTTGTAATCTAAACCATGTAAATATTATTCCACAAGGTTGAGTCTCTATTCTTAAATAAACATTGAGTAAAAGAAATAATATTTATTCTATACACGTGTAAATTTAATGTTTTTTAAACACGTCATAACTAAACCAAATTAGTGACGATTTTGTTATATGTAGCATTTACATAAGGAAAAGAAAATGATTCTGTAAAAACTCTCAAAGTGACTGCAGACTACACTCTAACTATCCAAGTAAAATAAATGCAAGTCAATACCATCAATTCTAAAGTTTAGGCAATATAATCTTTGTACATACTTTTAAAAAGTTGTTATAATCATATACGATATATTTTTAAAATGTTAAAGATAAATTTGAATTCCTTACGAATGTTAAAGATAGATTTAAATTCCTTATCATCAGGATTTCAATTTGATATATTATTTATCATAATTTAAAAATTTGATAATAATGATAAAAGACTACATTGCATTGACTTTAAAATTTATAGTTAAATTGAAATCTCGATCACTTCTAAATTTTTTTTTTTGCACAAAACCCAAAAAAAGAAAAAAATGGTTATCTTTTGCACATAATGTTTATAAAGTGCCCACAAAAACAAAGAACAATACAAGTACAACACACAAAAAGCCTAGTGAAAAAGAAATAACACACAAGGGAGCCCACCATTGAAAAAGAAATATATTGCTCAGCTCTCATTCACTTGAAGAAGAAGAAATAATTTAGAAATTGAGCTGAAAATACATGTACTCTCAATCGTTATTGTTGGGGGTAGATCCGAGATCCTATTTTAGTTTACGGGAAATAATCGATGTTCAAGGAATCCTAAGTAACCTAGGCAAACTGACTGAAAACTCATCTCGATTATTCGTTATCGACTCAGAAGAATTCCTTCATAGTAACTCGCTAGAATAGCAGAAATACGGGCGACACATCATCAACGAAAAAATAGAAATTTCTCTATTTTGATATGGAAAATTTTCAAAAATCTAGCGAAGATATTTTAGATAATACTTGATCTAAATAGAAATGTAATCTTTCTTATTTCAAATCACTTGTAACCTACTCTATGTTTTACTAATAGAGGTGATGGTCCCTTCAAAGAGGGATCCTTTTTTGGATATTCGAACGTAAGCAATAAAAAATAACTCGATATTTATTCACTTAGTGCAATCTCGTTACTCATTGAATTGATCAGAATCTTTACCCATCACCCCTCTTTAAACCCGAGTTAGATTTAGAACTATTTTACAAAATCCTGCTCGAACAATTGGCGCTGTCTGTGGAGACGGCATCAAAGGATTTCTTTATGCAAAAGAAATAAGGAGATTACAACCCGCAACAATGTCCAGAGATGACATTACAGTTCACTCGCCCGCAGGAAGAGTTGTTGATCCGTCTCAGTAACAAGATGACCCAACTCACAGTTTAACTCTAAACCCTATTCATACTATGGAGGATAACTGAGAAAACTCTCAAGGAGTTGCGGAACTCCCATGACCACCCGCTGAGCCGCTATTGCTTGAGACCTTGGTACAAAACTTGCTAGTATTGCAGGAAGCAGTACATCGAAGAAACACAAAACATTTTGATGAAATCAAAGAAAAAGTCAGGATGAGCGAAATGAGCCCGCCACTTGTACAAATCAACAAATCGAACAAAGGAGTACTTGTCAGGTGACTAGCTCGGAACAAAAAATTAGGTAAATCTTAGCTCAAGCTCGCAACTCTCCATTCTTGCCCAGATTGAGAAAGATCTTGGTAAACCATGGACTGAGATTACGCTGTTCTTCATACGATGAAACAACAGATCCGGTAGAATTTATGAGCGTATTCAACGTCATGATGGGTGGAACAAGCTACCATCCAGAGCAAGAGGATGCGGCATACTTTCAAATTTTCATTGAACACTTGTCTGGAGACGTGTTAGTGTGGTTCAAAAAGCTACCAATAGGGTCAATTGAGAGCTTCAATTAGTTGGTCGAACTATTCATGAAAATATACGCAATACTCGTCAATAAAGAACTTTGACAGCAGAATTACGATCTCTAAGGCAAGGATACGACGAGTCTCTCAAATCATATCTCAAACACTTCCAGAAAATAATGACCAAGGCCAAAGTTAGTGACGACATGGAGATTGAAGCCTTGAGAACTAGGATGATCAGCGATGAGACATTATGCAGAGACCTCTTCGTAAATCGACCAATTACAGTCTCGGATGCTCTATGCAGAGCAGCAAGTCATGCCAAGTTCATCGAGAAAAAAGAAATTCTCGCAAAGTCTAAGAAAATTCAAGTGATTCTAGAGCAAAAGAGGCAAGAGAAGAATACAAGGAGCCGAGACGTCAT
The DNA here is from genome assembly GCA_900406435.1 of Lepidium aucheri. NCBI lineage: Eukaryota > Viridiplantae > Streptophyta > Magnoliopsida > Brassicales > Brassicaceae > Lepidium > Lepidium aucheri. Next base: position 4,851 of record OVBA01008188.1, read on the forward strand.
CACAATAGAGGAAAGACAAATACCTCAACATCTTTTCAAGTCCGAGAAGTTAGCAGTCTACCTGATAAAAATTCGTGGAATAATACTTATAACCAAAACGAGTATTGTGCATTCCACAACCGAGTTGACTACCAAACTTCAAAATGCAAACATGTTCAAGAGCTACTTGCCAAAGAATTTGGCAAAGGCAAGTTGAGCGTTTTATGACAAGAAATCTTAGAAATTCAGAATGCAGAAGCGAAAAGAGGCCAAACTACAAGACGCAACCAACAAAGCGGTAACTTAGGAGAATGCCACAATAGCAAAATTAAAACACGTAAGGAATGAAGTAGAGACCACCAAGTCGGGATCTCGGAGAGTACACGTTGGTGTACTCATGGGAGGCTTGCAATTTTATTATGACACAATAAGGTTAGTTAAGAAATACAATCGGAAAGGTTATAGCTGCATTCAACCTCAAAAAATCGACTCAAGGAGAGAATTTGATGTCAGTAGACGCAAAAATAACTTAAACCATGAAAGATCTTGAAGGGATATGCTTCACACATAACAACCCACTAGTCGTAAAATTCCGAGTCACCAATTGCGATGTATCTCATATACTCATTGATACAAGAAGTTCAATGGATTTAATTTTCAAAAAGATACTTGACCAAATGGCACTCCCAAATGTAAATATCAAGACAGTAGATAGAACCTTAACTGCGTTTGATGGAAGCTCAATCCACATAATAGGAACTGTAAAGCTATCGATTCAAACATCATGATTTACGAGATGGTCCAAACTTTTGGTACTTGACAAACCACCAATCTACAACATGATTCTCGGAGCTCCATGGACACAAACGCTGATAGCCATTTTGTCAAGTTATCATCAATTCATGAAAACTCTAACTGACCATGGAATCTATACCCTATGAGGAGACCAAAAACTGTCTCGGATTTGTTTTATTGACGAATTGAAATTACGCAACAAATATTGCATGATTATGGTATCTATCACCGGCATAGTCATTTCAGAGCCTCCTACTCCCAAGAAACCTGATCTATCAATGGTTCAACTCGTCAATATCGACTTGATAGAATTGACAGAATGCGTTAGCATCAGAGTTAACTTGGATAAGAACATATGAAAAAGCCAATCTGACTTGTGGAGCAAAATGTAACAACCTTTGCTTGGTGTGTAAAGGACGTGCCCGGGTCGATCCAAGGATAGCAATGTACAAAGCGATAAAAAATGCAGTAGTTAGGTCCCAAGAGGACTCGGGCTATAGTCGATGAAGTCAAAAAGCTAACCGATGCAGATTCTATTGTCAAACTACAATATTCTGAGTGGTCACCCAATCCGGTCATAGTACCAATGAAGAACGGAAAGTTGCGAGTCTGCGAAGACTTCATGACTTGAATAAGGCATGCCCAAAGGATAGCTTTCCTTTACCTAGTATTGATCAAATCGTCGAGGCAACAACACTGAATAAGCTCCTCTCATTCATGGACACATTCTCAGGATTTAACCAAATCAGGATGCACCCCGAGATATGGAGAAGAATTCATTCATTATTGAACAAGGGACATATTATTATAAAGTCATGCCTTTCACCCTAAAGAATGCGTGAGCAACATATCAGCAACTTGTTAACAAGATGTTTGCCAATCAACTCGGTTAGACAATGGAAATATATATTGACGACATGCTAGTCAAGTTCAGGAGGGCCGAGGATCACATAGATCTCAAAAACTTTGAACTAGTATTAGATGAAGCTCAACCCAGCCAAATTCACTTTTGGGATCACCTCAAGAGAATTCCTTGGCTACATTGTCACTCAAAGAGGAATTGAGGCAAACCTAAAACAAATTAAGGCGGTTCAAGAGCCATGTTGTCCAAATAACAAGCAAGAAGTTCAAAGGCTTACTGGACAAAGTGCCTTGTTGAACCGATTCATCTCTCGGTCAACGGAAAAATGCCTCCTCTTTTATCAGCTATTGCGGGGAAACAAGAACTTCAAATGAGATGAAGAGTGTAAGAATGTCTTTTTCGAGTTGAAGGAGTACGTACAAATACCACCAATCTTAGGAAAACCCAAGGAAGGAGAACCACTCTACTTATACATCACGGTCTTGGTATCGGCGCTAAGTAATGTCCTAGTTCGAGAAGATCGAGGAGTTCAACATCCAATCTTCTACACCAGCAAGTCTCTCGATGGAGAAGAATCTTGGTACCCATCAATTGAGATACTCACCTTAGCAGTTTTCATCTCGGCAAGGAAGCTGAGACCATATTTTAAGTTTAACACAATTATCGTTCTCACCAACCATCCATTGCAAACAATCCTACATAGCCCAGATTAGTTAGTAAGATTGAGCAAGTGGGCTATAAAAGTCATCGAGTATGAAAACGAGTACAAAAGAAGAACCAGCTCAAAATCACAGGTTTTAGCAGACTTTCTGATTGAGTTGGCTCCCGAGTTAGAACCATTGGAGTTGGATGAGACCTTGCAGATCTGAAAGCTCTTCGTCGACGGATCATCTTCACAGCATGGATCCAGACTCTGAATCATACTAGAAAGCCAACTAGAGAAGTTCTAGTGCAATCGTTCCGATTAGCTTTTCTAGCATCCAACAACAAAGCCGAGTATAAAGTATTGGTTGCAGAGATCCAACTTGCGAAAGAAATTGGAGTAACCTAAATCGAATGTTATTACGACTCACAGTTGGTAGTCAACCAAGTCAATGGTGGGTACGATACAAAGAATGATATGATGGAAACATACATGAAATTTGTCAAAGATCTATCAAAGGAGTTAAAGTTCACAATCAACAAAATTTCTCGAGTAGAAAACACTTTAGTTGATGCCTTAGCATCTTTAGTATTAACAACTAATCCCGCTCAAAGGTGAACCATCCCGGTCAAAAGCATAGACAAATCAAGTATCCATCTATCCATCCCGATACTAAATGCCCAATCTATCCCAATACAATGCAAAGAAGACTGATTCCAGAGACGAGATACTTGCTTATATCATTGATGGCAAAGGTCCAAAAGATAGATGGATAACACAAAGACTTAAAGGTAAGTGCGCTTTCTATGCGCAAATCAATGGAAAACTATATCGTTGCAGTGAGAATGGTACTTTACTCACCTATATTTAAGCCAACGAGACAAGACAAGTAATTCAAAAATCACATGATAGAGATGGTGGAAACCACACTAGTGGATGGTAACTCGTGCAGAAGATTCAAACTTTTTGTACGAGATCAAAACTCATGTATACTTATATTTTGTATATAAAATATTTATGAAATTTATATTTTTTTTTGTAAATCCCTTATAAAACAAAATATAAGTCAACTTTTTTTTGTCAACATAAGCAGTGGCTTATGAACTTATTATTTGGGTTATTGCAGCATTTGGAGCGTCAAGTAAAGGATGTTATGGAACAGGAGCCCATAGAAGTTGCTGTGTTGTGCAATAGAATTACATAGCCGTTGTAACAAAACTGCCATCGTTGGATCTGAATACCACTGAGTCACGAAGGTTCCCACAAAATTCAGCCTGATCAGAATACGTTTGATGGTTCAAACACTGCCTTGAAACAGATTCGGTGAAACATACTTTTCATCTTTTTTTTCTCTCTTTTTCTTAGCTTGTTCTCTTGTCCAACTTCATTTAACCTAGAGTACTATTATATGTGTACACTACAACACAAGCCCATTAGTGTCCTAAAGAAAATTAAGGCCCAAGTTTATTTCTTATAACCAAACCCAAGGCTTCTTAACTAGGAGGAAGACCAACAAACTCCCCCTCCGACTAGGTGGAGGAAACCGCCATTCCGGCTATCCCTCGACAAACTTCAAGCTTCCATCTAGGCACTGACTTCGTCAACATATTAGCTCCATCATCACCCGTATAAACTTTTTCAAGTTCCACTTCCTTTGAAGCAACCACATCATGTATCCAATGATACCTCCTATAATTATACTTTGGACGCGAATGAAACATAGGATTCTTCCCAAGATGAATTGCGCTTTGACTATCGGAAAGCACCACATACTTGTCTTGCTTGAAACCAAGCTCATCGAGATAACTCTTCATCAACAATAAATCCTTACAAGCTTTCGTTGCGGCTATAAATTCTGCTTCATTGGTTGAAAGTGCAACACACTTTTGCAACCTTGACTGCCACGACACAGCTCTCCCTGCAAATGTTACCAAGTAACCTGAAGTATACTTCCTTGAATAATTATCTCCATACATATCTGCATGAGTGTAAATTATAAGCAAAGGCTTATCACCACCAAAAGTAAGTTTCAAATCAGTAGTTCCTCGAAGATATCTCAAAATCCACTTCATTGCATTCCAATGTTCATTTCCAGGATTGGAAAGAAAACGACTAATTGTACTAACAGGATGAGCTATATCTGGTCTTGTCCAAACCATGACATACATCAAGCTACCAACTGGTGAAGCATAAGGGACTCTCGCTATATATTCCTTCTCTGAATCTGTACTCGGGCTATGTTGACTGCTCAATCTAAATTGAGTAGCAAGAGGAGTGCTAACACCTTCAGACTTATCCATCGGAAACCTTTGAAGTACCTTTTCAATGTACTTATCCTGAGATAAGTGAATCAACCTCTCAACTCTATCTCGAACAATTCTTATACCAAGAATCTGTTTTGTTGGACCCAAATCTTTCATGGCAAAGAACTTGTAAGCTGCTTCTTTAGCTCCTTAATCCTACTCATGTTCTTTCCAACAATCAACATGTCATCAACTTACAATAATAAGACGATAAAAACATCTTCACCAAACTTTTGCACAAACACATAGTGATCAGAAGTTCTCTTCTTATATCCATACTCCCCCATAAATGACTCAAACTTCTTGTACCATTGTCTTGGTGCCTGTTTCAAACATAACGACTTTTCTTCAAGCGACAAACTAAATCATGTTTTCCCTTCTTCACGAAGCCTTCCGGTTGTACCATGTAAATCTCTTCCTCCAAATCACCATGAAGGAAAACCGTCTTTACAGCCATATGCTCAACCTCTAAATCAAGACTCGCTGCCAATCCAAGTACAACCCGAATAGATGACATCTTCACAACAAGAGAAAATATCTCATCATAATCAACTCCTTTCTTTTGATTAAATCCTTTCACAACCAACCTAGTCTTGTATCGAGGATGCAAATTGTTCTCATCATGTTTTGTCTTCAAGCAACGCCTTTTTATGCTTAAGCAACTTCACCAACTCAAGTGTGTCATTCTCCTCAAAAGAATCTATTTCCTTATCCATGGCACCACACCATTAATCCTTGTGTTCATCCTCTATAGCTTCAACAAAGCTTTCAGGTTTTCCCCCATCAGTAAATAAAACATACTCACTAGGATCATACCTTATCGACGGTCTTCGATCTCTCTCAGATCTTCTAACTTCAGATAGGTTCTCGGTAGTTGGTGTCTCACCATGATCACCAATAACCTCATCATCATGAGAGGAGCATCTACACCAGGTGTATCAACATGAACCTCACCTCCAACCTGACCGTGGATCGATGTAAAAGGAACAACCACTGAATCAATCAGACCCTCATCTTTCTGAGTTGGTTTTCCGGACTTATCAATGTCCTTAATCGTCTGATCTTCCATGAACATGACATCTCTGCTCCGAATGAGCTTCTTCTCAATGGGATCATAAAACATGTATCCAAACTCATCCTCCTGACCATAACCAATGAACACACATTGTTGCGACTTCATCTCAAGCTTAGACCTCTCATCATTGGGAATGTGCACAAATGCCTTGCATCCAAAGTCTTTCAAATGACCATAAGAACCATCCTCGGTCCAAACCCTCTCTAGAACATAACACTCCAATAGAGCACACAGTGATCGATTTAGCATATGAACAACTGTGCTCAAAGCCTCACCCCAGAAATTCATAGCCAACCTGACAGTGAAATCAAACATATAACTCTCTCGACAATCATTCTATCCATCCTCTCAGCCAACCCATTCAACTGTGGAGTCTTGGTAGTGTCTTCTCATGTCTAATAGCATGATCCCTGCAAAAGACATCAAATGATCCAGAGTATTCACCACCATTATCACTGCGGATACACTTCAACTTCTTTTATGTCTGCCTCTAAACTAAGGCCACAAAATGCTTAAAGTATCCCAAAACCTAATCCTTGGTCTTCATCGTGAAAACCCACAACTTCCTAGAATGATCATTAAAGAACGTGACAAAATATGATGCACCACCAAGAGATTTTGTCTTCATTGGACCACACACATCTGAATGTAACAAATCAAGTATCTCAGATTTTCTAGAAGGCGTAGAAGACTTGAACAAGACTCTGTATTGTTTACCTACTAAACAATGTGCACACTTCTGCAAGAGTGAATCAGAAATCTGTGGAATAGACTCTTTCTTAGATAACACATTCAATCCCTTCTCACTCATGGGACCGAGTCTTTTATGCCATAACTCCATGGTATCATCATTCTCCACTGCATTTATCATGTCTTCAGAGACCTTAGCCTGCATGCAATAGAAAGGTGAAAACTTAACACCTCGAGCCACAACCATAGAACCACGTGAAAGCTTCCATTTACCACAACTGAATAAACTATAGAAACGGTCATCATCAAGTTTTCTTGTAGATATCAAGTTCAATCGAACATCTGGGACATGCTTAACATCCTTAAGCACAAGTCAAATACCAAGACTAGTTTCCAAGCAAATATCACCAATGCAACCAACCTTAGAGACACCATCATTTCCCATCTTCACAGAGCCATAACTACTCGGAGTATAAGTAGAAAACAAATCCCTCTGTTGTAGCATGAGTAGTAGCTCCACTGTCAACTACATAATTGGTGCCTTTAGTAGCAACATTAATGGCATCATTCTCAAGAATAATAAGAAACTCATCCTCAGTGACAATTACCCGATCTTCAGCATCTTCTTGATTTTTTCCTTGCTTGTTGTCCTTTTTCATTTTCTAGCAATCTTTCTTCAAGTGCCCCTTCTTATGACAGTAATGGCACTCAGTATTCGCAAATCTATTAGNCTTGGACTTTCTATGTAAACTTCTCCCCCTCGACTAAGTAACAAGAACATCTAAACACGAGGAACTAGGATTTGACTGTCTTCTAGTCTCCTCATTCAAGACATTGTTCTTTACCACATCCATCAAAATAGCACCTTCTGACGCAGAGTTACAAAGACACATTCTGAATACCTCCCAAGAATTTGGTAATGTACCAAGAAGCCCCAAACCGTGAATCTCATCTTTAAACTTGATACCCATGTCAGATAGCTTATTGAGCAATCCTTGAAACTCATTCAAATGATCCGTCAACGGAGTTCCCTCCTGATACCTCAACTCAATCAACTTCTTAATCATGTACATCTTGTTATTCCTGGTTTTTCAAGCATATAATTGCTCCAACTTCAACCAAAAAGGGAGAACATTAGTTTCATTTTCAATATGATGCAACACATTATCATCTACCCATTGTCCTATCAAACCACACACTTGGTGATGCAGCAACTTACACTCATCCTCCTTTTTATCAGCAAGTTTATTCTTCTAAAAAACCGGTAAAATAAAATCCCTTCACATAAAGCAGATCTTCCATCTTACCTTTCCATAGATGATAATTAGAACCATTTCCAGCTTATCATTCTTCCCATATTCTCCATATTTTACACAAGCAAACAAATAACCCAATGTTATTAAATCCAAAGCTCTCCAACCAACCTGGCTCTGATACCACACTATAGGGAAACAAAAAAAACTAAGGCACAGCGCAATAGAGTTTACCAAACTTGTATGAACTTGTGGGGAGAATATATTCAAGAAAAAACAGCAACAACCACTCAAAATAGAAAGTAAATGAGACAAGCAACTTTAACGTGGAAAACCTCCTCGATGTAAGAAAAAACCACATGAATCTAGTTCACTCAAATATCTACTATCACCAATGTATTTGAGTTACAACCACGTCCTCTCTGTTCCAAAGAGCAAATACAGGGATTACGGCTACAAAGAGAAATCTCTAATGCAACAAACTTCAACAAGAGAGCTGATAACAAGATTTTTCGTCTATGGAATCAAATCATTGAGGGTAGTGGT
>OVBA01008190.1:0-12994 GCA_900406435.1 Lepidium aucheri
TTTTCGTGCCCTTTTCCAAGGTTAAGGACTACTATTTATAGGTTTTTGGCTTTAGGGCTATGGGTCTAGATCCTCTCAAGATTCTCCGAGATTTTCTCCTTGATCTCCGCCGAGCATGGCGAAGGTTGGCGAGTGAGTCTGACGCGGACAAGGTCGGTTGCTCGCTTAGTCGGCTATGTTCTTCTGGGCTTCGTATGCTCGGNTCGCCTAGTCATCTGTTCGGCCCATCTTCTCCAATTCACTATTATTGAGCCCGTTAAGGATTTTGGGGCCTGGTATTAATCACAAGATCTCAATATTTGAAGTCTCTTTTCATAATATGTGCTCAACGTTGGTGTTCTTTTTTTGGGGTCAATTTTACTTCTTCGGGATCATTTTAGAACAAAAGGTAAACATAAGGACCTCTTTTGTAAAGGCTGAAACATTGTGTAGCTGCTAGAAACTTGGAATCTTGTTTCAGATACTTTTGTAAGAGATAGGGGAGGAACACATGATTAGACATTCGAAGTTGCCAAAATTATAAAGACCTGGCTTTGCTTTTAGCAAACACATCAGACTGTTCTCTCCTTTTACTTTTTTTTTTTTTTTTTTTTTTTTTTTTTTTTTTTNTAAGCTTCATCATCTTTATTGTATTTTGCAATTACCGAAGGTAAAAGTTGTTATCCACCTCTCTTCTATCTCCTCTCTCCTATGAATAATTGTTTGTTCTGTCTTTTGTGCGCGCGCGCTACTACAAAATTAAAGCTCTATAGTTGCGCATCATGTGTTTGTGTAAATACCTGAGAGAGCCACTTGCTTCTGAATTTTCCTTCTTTCTATGGGTTGATTTTGGGATTTTCTATTAAATGTTTCAGTTTTTAAGATAATTCCATCTTTTATTTTGTTTAGGATCAAGAGTATGACTTTGTGAGAGATTTAGCGTGTGATCATGGCGCATATACAATTGGTTCCCGCGTCTCCTGAAAAACTCAACTTTTTCTCCAGCTTCCTCCTCTCTTCAAATCCTCTGCAGATTTCCAGATGGAACTTCAGTACTAGAACCAGTTCCAAGAAATTTGGAGGTTTGTCTTTGAATGTTTCATGTTCAGCTCACAAGATTGTTCGGAGTCCATCTTTAGACAGACATGTAGTGAAGCAGAACAGAGTTCGGTTTGTGCAGAAGTTGAAAACCTTACTTCTCTCTAAACCCAAGCATTACATTCCAATTCAAATCCTCTACAAATGCCGATCGTACCTATGCATCGAAAATCCTCGGACAATTCTTCCCATGATCCGTCGGTATCCCACAATTTTTGAGCTGTTTACAACGCCTACGCCCCATCTTCCTATGAATGCTACTAAGCCGTTATCTCAACTCTGTGTCCGTATGACATCTGCTGCATCGTCCCTTGCGATGCAAGAACTGAATCTTAAGTCTGAAATTTCTGATAAACTGGCTACTAAACTCCAGAAGCTGTTAATGTTGTCATCTCACCGCAGGTTGCTTTTGTCTAAACTGGTTCACATTGGCCAGGATTTTGGCTTCCCTCCTAATTTCAGGTCTCGGCTCTGCAATGACTATCCCGACAAGTTCAAGACTGTGGATACTTCCTATGGAAGAGCGCTTGAGCTTGTCACGTGGGACCCCGATTTGGCAAACCAAATGCCAATTCCAGAAGTTGAGAGGGGTTTGATTGTTGATCGTCCTTTGAAGTTCAAACGTTTGAATCTTCGGAAAGGTTTGAACTTAAAGCGGCGGCACCATGATTTCTTGATAAAGTTCAGAGAATCACCTGATGTGTGTCCTTACAAAATGTCAACTGAACGTCTACCGACAGAGTCAATTGAGGCAGAGAAACGAGCATGCGCAGTTGTAAGAGAGGTGTTGGGTTTAACGGTCGAGAAAAGGACTTTGATTGACCATTTGACACATTTCAGGAAGGAGTTTGCATTACCAAACAAGTTAAGAGCATTGATAGTGAGACATCCAGAACTATTCTATGTGAGTCTGAAAGGAATGAGAGACTCTGTGTTTCTTGTCGAAGCATACAATGACAATGGTGATCTCCTTGAAAAAGATGAAACACTGGTGATAAGAGAACGACTGATAGATCTTGTTCAAGAAGGAAAGAGAATTAGACGTGAACGGAGAAGACATGGCGCCAGTAAAAGCATGGAAGAGTATAGCAATGATGATAATAAATACAGAGATGAAGCCACTGATGATTATAATAGTGATCTGGATGATGAATACGAGGATGGCTTTGAGAATTTGTTTGACTCAGAAGATTCGGGTGTAGAATATCATTTTGAAGAAGAAGATGACGAGGAGGCACAGAATACAGGTGAAAGTGTAGAGTATTGGAGTAGCAAGCTTTCTTCTTATGGTAGTAACAGTGATGAAGCAGAGGGTACTGTAGTTTCATGGTGATAGAATATGTCATACGGAACCCAAAGAATCCATAACGATTTGATATTGTATAAAAAGTAGTTCGTACGCAATTACACAATAACATAATGTGCCTGTGTCGTTATTCTTTTCCCATTGGCTTTAGACAAAATCTAGAAGTGTTAGGCGTACAAAATTATCTGTGTTCCCTGTCTTATTTTCTCAACTGTTGTTCGAGTCTTTCAATGGCTGTACCAACACCACTTGTGACCTCGCCATGGTGGATAGTGTCGTTTTTTCCTTCGTTTGCTTTCTCCATGAGCTTCAGTTGCAACCAACCTGTCAATCCAATACAAATGTTCACATAGTTTTAATTTAATTTCAACAACCCCGAGTCTCTCTGTCTGTCCTTCTCTTATATGGTAACAACTTGTAAAAAAATGTAATGCAAGATGCGAAGTAATTACCAAGAGGAAAGCAGACTGTAGCTCCAAGAATTGAGCCCAACATCACATTCCTCGCACGCCAAGCAATAGACCCAGGCACTGCCATATTTGGTATGTTAGGACACTGAAAAAGTTAACAACTTGAATGTAAAAGTCATAAGTACAAAGGATGATGCAGAGAGGGTGGTATGTATAAGTACTGATTAGGCCAAATACAGCGGCAGTTGCTGAACCAGCTCCTACGACATTGAAAACATCATGGACTCCTCGCGTTTCAGCTAAAAAATTTTGTAGACTGAAGAACGAGGCAGTGAACATTCCAAGACGCATCCCTCCAATGAGGGAGCCACGAGTTACTCGGATGAATCTTTTCTCCATAGCATCTCGCATCAATCTGTGTTGTTCACGCTTATCTTGTGTACTACCCATCTTCAACATTACTTCTGCATCTTTGCTCTGTTTCGAACGACGGACAGTAAATTTTAGTATACGAGATAGATTCAGCTAAAAATCTAAAAGATTAATCTCTCATTTATACAGAAAATGCTAAACCAATCTGAAACTCTAATCTGAAACTGAATGCATACATACCACAGAAGCAGAAGCCTCTTTGCTCCCTCCATATAGCAATCCTGCAAATACCCCAACAACAGTTGCTGTACCCCAGTTGGGATTACCAGCTAATCTTGAATAATTCTGTTTCATTAAACAACGAGCAATCAAACAACAAGTAAACTATGAAATACTTAAACCCTGATTTTGATCTAAATTCTTGAAATGAAAGAAAAAAAACATATGCTTTGAAATCCCCACTTTGAATGATCTCTTCTATGCATTTGAACAATGAAACCCTAGACAGTTTGTAGCTTAAGGAATTATAGAGACATAAAGAGAGAAAGAATCTCACGCCTGGGATGGATTCTTCAGGTTTTTCTATCGCTGCCATAGATCAAACAGTACTGAGTCTCCGCCGCAATCTCTCTCTCCTTCAGTCCTAAATTCTTAAGGTAGAAGACGACGGTTTCATTAATCGTCGGCGATCAATCTTTTAACCGACCAAATTTACCTGAACCGGTTTAATTTTCCCTTAATTTTATCTTATACCGAAAGACCATTTTCTTTTCTTTTTTTTTTCCTCTAGAAAGACGTCGTTTTGATTTCAACTTTACGCCTTTTTTTTTTTTTTTTTTTTTTTTTTATAGTTTCCACCGGATAATANGTACCATTATCAGAGTCGCCATGGTCGCAGCACATTGCTATCTCGAAGGAAACGCTGATGCCGTAGAGTTTTGTACTCACGAGCCTTATGCAAACTTGCTTGCAGCTTCTACTTACACACTCCAAGAAGGAGATCGTCCATCTCGAGCTGGGTCTGTGTATCTATTTGACGTCGGAAATGTGGAAGATGTTGGCTTGAATCTTCTCCACAAGATTGATACCGCCGGAGTTTTCGATATTCGATGGAGTCGGGGCGGCGATGGAGGCGGAATCGTGGCGCTTGCTCAGGCTGATGCTGATGGATGCTTGAGAGTTTACAAGATAGATGAGAATGAAGTTAAAGGTAATGCATTTCATCCTGGAAGATCGTTATAGTGGATGAACATGGAAACGTTGGGTCAAAACTTATTCTTCTGATGCTGCTGATGCTTGTAGCTGAATAAAGTCAGAATAATTAGTCAAGTAGCTGAGCTATCTATTAAAACAAGATTTGAGCTTTAAGGCAATGCAATTGGGATATAAGTAAAGAATAATTGTCTTAAGATTGATTTGTGGTTTGTTTTTGTGAGCTTGTTGGTCATCTGAGTAAAGTTTTTTATCCTCGAAAACAGGTTACTTTCTAAAAGAAGTCTGCGAAGAAAAAATCAGCTCATCTATGTGCCTTTGGTTGGATTGGGATCCATCTTCAACATCAATTGTAGTTGGTCTTTCGGATGGTTCTGCTTCTGTTGTTACATTTACTGATTCTAATCTAGAAATAGTCCAAGAATGGAAAGGGCATGATTTTGAGGTTTGGACGGCTTCCTTTGATCTCAACAATCCAAACTTGGTCTATACTGGATCAGATGATTGCAAGTTCATCTGTTGGGATATCAGAGATAGTCCGGCCAACAATCGGGTTTTTCAAAACTCCAAAGTTCATACAATGGGTGTTTGCTGCATTTCCCCAAGCCCAAGTGACCCTTACTCTATATTCACTGGAAGTTATGATGAAACTCTAAGAGTTTGGGACACGAGATCTGTTTCAAGACCAGTGAATGAAACATCCTTGCCTCTAGGTGGAGGAGTATGGAGAATCAAGCACAATCCCTCGCTGAGCGGTGTAGTTTTGGCAGCTTGTATGCATAACGGTTTTGCTGTAGCGAAGGTTAGTGATGGTAAGGGTGAAGTAATGGAAACTTATAACGAGCACGAATCAATTGCTTATGGAGCAGATTGGTACAAAGGGAAAGATCATAAGCGAAGCATTGTGGCAACTTGCTCGTTCTATGATCGTCTTCTTCGATTATGGATGCCAGAAACTGCATTAGAGCTCTGAAGTTCCTGGCTCAATTTCAATTGTTGAACTTGAAAGTGCTATTTTGTTAATGAAAGTTTCATGATTGGGTTTGATTAAGGTACCGCATCGCCTTAATATATGTAGTCAACATCAGAAGCAAAATTCTTACCACACAACACACGAAATGTACTCAAATCTTCTATTCCGTTAAATTAAACCATACTTTTATTTCGTTTTAGTAACAAATACCTTTTTATGATCCAAACAATAACAATGTGAAGTCCTAAAGACACCGGTTTCACAGTTCATCAAAGCTTGGAAGGAATCTTGGTAAGAGCACCAGCTTCAGTAAGGAGGGGCACAAGCTTCCTTGCGTATTAGTCTTCATCACTTCCGCAAAAAGGAGTCACAACCCAATGATCAGTTTAATTTTTATGCTCAGATTTTCCATCGGAGTCTAAAATTTATGTCCAGAGGGAGATTGTCTAAATTTTTTTCTTACTATCGCATCCACCAATATGTTTTCCTGTAATGAAGACGCTTGGAACAGTCCTCTGGCCAGTCCACTCCGACAAAGCTGATTGGATTTCACCTCCATCACCTGTTAGCAAAGATCAGTTATGAATTCGTCCCCAAAGAACATGCATCGAGGTAATTCAGGTTCATCGAGTACTATCATCCAGTTGTTGACAGGATTGGTTCCATACTACAATATGTCTTGCTGAGGAAAACGAGTAATATAGTTCAGAGCTTGGACTTTAAAGTCAAGAGTACCTTACAGACCAACCAAGAAGGTGGTAAGAGAATGAAGTATAAGCAACGGGCAATAAATGCTAAAAGTCTTCAGGAACACTCCGACAGTAAAGATGCGAGCTTTTGGTAAATCATAACCTCAGAACACAAGAAATACATAATCACTAGAAAACGAAAAAACCAAATTAACAAGAGGGGAAAAATACACGATCAAAACCTGAAGACAACGACTGGGTATGAGGAGACGATCTCTTTGGTCTTGTTCATAGCCATCCCCATCTCTCCGTTACTTGTCCAGTTTTCAGCAAACAACCAATGTCGTCTCTTGCAAAAGAGTTTACCTTCCAAGGATCTAGAAAAACCGGACAGAAGACTTTCGACAGAGTATTCAGCTCGAATCTGTCGTGCCAATCATAGACGCGAATATTTTGGAATTGACTTGAATTAAGTTTTAACAACTTGACGCTTACTTTATTACGAAGTCTTCGATTTTAGATGCATCGGTAGTTTTACACAAAAACGCATCAAGATTGAACATGGTTATATAAGCACATGGACATTAGTCACGGAATGAGATCTTCGAAAGCTAAATTCTAAATTCTCTATTTCACAGTTAGGCTCTAGTTACCCAAAACCCGAGTGACGAAGTGATTTACACAGACTTTACAACATACAAATCGAAGACTGTAAGACACAAAAACCATGCACTACCACACGCTGATTCAAAATCAAATGTTAAAGAAACTACACCATTTTTTACTCTTATCAATTTTCCATTAACTCAACCCCAAGATTAAGAGCACATGTTACTGTGCAAAACATCATCAAACAAGGACAAAGATTCTTCTTAATTTGGTTACATGACAATATCTTTCTCATGTTATAAACACAACACTCTGTTCAACCGCTTCTGTAGTTGAAGTTTTCAACACATCGATTTCATGTTTTCATCAGAGCTGGGCTGAGTTATTAGCTATAGCACCAGCTTCAGTAAGGAGAGGCACTAGCTGATCTTGCTTGTTACACTCCATTACTTCTGCAAAAGTAAGCAAACACAAATGAACAGTTACTACTTACTTAGATTTCGGGCTGAATCTAAATTAAGGTGTAGAGAGCTTGTCTAGTTTTCTCTTACTATCGCATCCACCGATATGTTTTTCTTTGATGAAGACGTTTGGAACTGTTCTTTGTCCAGTCCACTCTGACAAAGCTGATTGGATCTCATCTCCATCACCTGCTCAAATAGATACCACAATCGGAAGTTTCAGATATTTCCAGTACATCCAAATGAAACAACGCTTTTAGAGATCAAATTCAAGCCTTTTCCATGAGAGAACTCGTAAAGAGATAATTCAGGTTCATTGATGAACATCATATCACTGTACTGTCAGGGATTCGGTTTCTTACTCATCTCATCGAGCTCAAATACTTTAAAAGTTGCTCCTAGCTGTGTCAGCAACTGTTTCACCCTCTGGCAATAACCACAGTAAGTCTTGCTGCCAAAAAGGGTATGGATCAAAATTGAGACTCAAAAACTTGAAAGAGTGGTGTATACAGCATTAAGATGTAAAACAAGTAGCAGACAGATAAATCATACGAAAAACCTTGAAACCCTTTAGTAGCTTGCACATATCCATTCTATTTGGCGTTAGAAAGCTTAAAATTTAACAGCATACATGCCCCATTAGTAACTAACATCCAGTGAGATATCAATAACAATCGACAATTGGTCCACTCATGATGATTGACTGAACCCCTAACTTTCCAAAGTTTGAGAATTGAATCAACTACTGTATCATGTACATGTCTACATCCAACTACATATATGGCTACATCCATAAGCGTCTACGAAACGTACAATAACATAATTGCCTAATACTGTAAGATGTTAAATGTTTGCTGTGGAATCTCCAGAGCTCGGAAAAGACTCGAGCTTCTAGATAAATCAAAAGCTCAGATAAAAAGACATTGTAGGAAGGAGGCAAAAACATCTCCAAGAATACACAACAGATACGCATAATCAAAACGTAGAACGACAGAAAATCCAGATGAAAAATAGACGCCAAACAAAATACCTGAAGACAACGACCGGGTACGAAGAGACGATCTCTTTGGTTTTGTTCATGGTTTTCTCCATATCTTCCTTGCTCAATCGGTTTGCACTGAACAGAGAGCCCATTTCGTCTCTTATTTTTTAAAGGATCTACTAGGAAGCGGACAGAGCAAGCAACCCGTACAGATGTCTTCAGTTCGAGTTCCGTGCCAATCTTGCTGGCGAAACCAGAATTGGTAAAGAATCAAATACGAAAATCGTCGTTTACTTTTTGATTAAGAAAAAGAAAACAAGGTCGCGACGTTGAAGGAAAAATCCTATAAGTAACCTCCAAAACTTTATTCATTGTAACCACAAATTGACGGTTCTATCCGGTTCGGATTTCTGACCGGGTCTATGTTTGAAGAAGAAAAAGAAGAAGAAATTGATTTGACCTGCGAAGTCGAGGATATATATTGGCAGCGTCGCAACAGAGCGAAACCTAGACAGGCGTGTGTAAGATGGAGATTTGTTCAATTGATACAAACCAAAAACCCCTGAGCTAAGCACCCATCACTCTAGCTCAAAAACCCCAAATTGCATTTTTAATCTATTTCTCCGGAGGTTATTAAATTCGGGGGAAAGTTTTCACCTTTTGCGAACTTTGAGAAATTCGTGTATATCTGTATCATGGGTTTTTGGTCGTTTATGTGGTAAATCGATCAAACCCTTGTGGATTGGCTAGCGGTTAAGTGGCAAACTGTCTGTATTGTTTCCTTCACCGGTCATGGCTGCTAAACTTATGTCCTCTTCAGCTTCTTATTTGGCTCTTTCCTTTTTCTCACCGTTTCAACCTCAGAATTCTTTTCAGGTGAAATTTTTTTAGAATCGATCTTCCTTAATTGCTCTGCTCAGCCTTGATATGGTCTTCTATGCCCCATCTGTGTTTCATTGCTCACAATGTATTTGTCTGAACTGATATATCTTTTACTGTTCGTTTAGATAATGTAGTTAGAGACATTGAACAAATTCTGTTATATAAGATTTATTTGACCTGAGTTCGGAGCCCTACTTGAGAGATTGAGAATTATAGGTATCAATGAGTTTGCAATTCTAACTCAAGTTAACTGGGACAATGCTGACTCTGGTAACCGTATCCACATCATGGTGAGAGAAAGCAGAAATTTAACTGATCAATATACTTAGTAGGTCCTGATGAAATGAAAATAAGTGTGTCTCATTTGTTGCTCTTGATGTGGTTGATACTTGGTGTTTCTCTCTCTTCTCAAGACCATCTTCTTGGATATTTGCTAACATTCACATTTTCCAAACTCCAGTTTCGTTCATCGAGGCATCAATCTGCTCATCTACATTGTTATCATTCTCTGCATCTTAAAGCTGATAAGAGTAAGTTTCTTTCGTTTACTATTAGCTTTTTCGCTTCCAGGTCTGAGTGACTTGTGAGCAAGTTTTCTGATTGTATTTCATCATTGTGAACAGTTAGTTCTCTTCAAATGTCCTTCAGAGGCCAAAAACAAAGAGAAGTTTCCCGAAGGAGAGCTTATTTGCCTCTTGCTACTTCAGAAGACCAGTTCCAATACACTGACCGAACATCCGATGATACAGATACAGTAAGTCACCAAATTGGGCTTGAAGCCACGCCTCGAGACAGTAGTTCCTCTACCTCTATCCAATATAAAGCAAATGACGGAAAACCAGGTTTTATTACGTTTTACAATTCTCGGAACAAAATAGAGGTTAGCAGTGTTCCTCTTGAAGTGAAAAGCACATGGCAACGCCTTCACTGGCTCATTGGTCCTGCTGTCTTAGTTTCTTCTTTCATTTTACCTCCAATTTACTTACGAAGAATAGTCTCAGCAGTTTTTGAAGACTCTTTACTCACAGGTTCTTCTTCCTCCTCCCTTTCAATTTACTTCTCACCTTCTGTTCCTTATTGCAGGGACAAGAGTTATTGAATTTATCTTCCTCTATTTGCAGACTTCCTTATATTGTTCTTCACTGAGGCTCTCTTCTACTGTGGTGTTGCAACATTTCTTCTGATTATAGACCGTTCAAGAAAATCATCTGGAAAAGTTCCCAATAAACGAACAAATGCTCCTCAGTTAGGTCAAAGAATCTCATCTGTAGCAACATTGGTGCTTAGTCTTATGATTCCAATGGTGACAATGGGATTTGTCTGGCCATGGACTGGACCTGCAGCATCAGCTACTCTTGCACCGTACCTTGTTGGCATCGTTGTTCAATTTGCATTCGAACAATGTGCTAGATATCGGAATTCTCCATCATCTCATGTCATCCCCATCATCTTTCAGGTAATTTAATCAAACTCTTCTCAATCAACACCTCTAATTCACTTATGGAATAACTTTGATGGAATCTTTACGGATTTGTAGGTATACAGACTGCATCAGCTGAATAGAGCTGCACAATTAGTAACAGCATTGTCGTTTACGGTTAAAGGAGCAGAGTCAACAGTTAATAATCTGGCAATCAAGAAGTCGCTGGGTACACTTTTAAATGTGATACAGGTTTTAGGTGTGATTTCAATCTGGTCTATATCAAGCTTCCTCATGTGGTTATCGTCACCATCCCAAAACCGGTCTTGATGTATAAAATCTTTTGCTAAAATAACAAAGAAAAGAAATTACTTTTCTGTTTCTAGTTCAAAAGTGTAAAGAAGAAAAGAATGATCTGTCAAAAGTTTTTTCTATTTATGGTAGATGGATTTTCTTCCGAACATGTCTCATTGTCTGAAAAAACTCCATCATAATTTTTTTTTTTTTTTTGGTTCAACTCCATTTGTTCAATGGTCAATAGTTTGATGGTCCATTTGTTCAATAGTTTGATTTGATTTTAAATGTGTCACCCAACGATTGTGGATCGGATTTTGAATTCAATCCAATTGTGGAAAAAATAAAACTTTTACCGAAATCAAATTCTATTGCTTATCAAAAGGAAAAATTTCATTTATTTTAAGTTTTGGTTGCACTATACTTCATCTCAACATCTCAACATTTCTGATTCACCATTTAATAAGTAATCCCGTCAAAGTTTCAGTCGTTTTTTTTTTTAAAAAAAGGAAAATTATTTTGGATTTCATTATGAAACAATTAAATTACCCAACCATTTTATCTCAGATATGTTTTTTTAAAAGCGAAACAAAAAATGTAATAAAGATTTGAAAAATGGAGGCTTATGTATTGACAAAAATATAAATGTATGCCATAAAGGTAAAAAATCAATTTCAATATTACAGAATAGATATTGAAATAAAGATCTCTTACACACTGAAGGGTCAAACATGAAAGAAGGCATTTAGATTTCAATCTGTGCAAAAGATGGCCGCCCTGCCTACGAAAACGACATGACATGCGGATGGAAGATTTTTGCACCATAAATAAAATATCATAAATACGCATATATATCAAAAACAATATATGTGTTGATTATATGTAAACATTGTTGTACATATATTGTATCAGAAAAAAAAAACATTGTTGTACTTGTACATGAATCTCATGTTGAAAAACTTAGAGAAAATCACTTCTTTTGGTATCTTGACTGTGAAATACAAAAAAAAAAAAAAAAAAAAAAAAAAAAAAAACNAAGCTAAACATTTCTACTATGACGAAATTGATGAAATATGAATAGACCCATAGATAATACTTTTTCCAAAAAAAACACCATAAAAAATAAGGTTGGAAATCAGAGCATCATAAAATAGTGTTTTTTAGCACAAGTTACGGATCTGTTCTCCAGAAAACATCATATGAAAAACATAACCATCATGCTGATAAGAATCACATGTTTATGTACTTAAAGAATAGCTAAAAGTTAAGAGACAAATAAATAAAAGCATGGAAGAAATTGGATTGATAAGAAGGAAGGTTGT
Organism: Lepidium aucheri; assembly: GCA_900406435.1. Classification (NCBI taxonomy): domain Eukaryota; kingdom Viridiplantae; phylum Streptophyta; class Magnoliopsida; order Brassicales; family Brassicaceae; genus Lepidium; species Lepidium aucheri. Next base: position 12,010 of record OVBA01008190.1, read on the forward strand.
GAAGTTTATGAGGATAGATGCAAAGGAGGTTGGGTTTATATAGAAGGCTTGGAAATTAGGTCAATTGAGGAAGATGTCATAAGTCGGTGGGAACATAAATGGAAATTACAGAAAAATAAATTTTTATTTCTAAAAGAGAAGGAAATCTTTTTCGTTAGCGGGCAGATGGCTTGTTCGAGGATAGTGGACTGTTTCGGGCAGCTACCCATTCAAATAAACAATTCAGCAACTTGTCTGAATGAGGCAGCCTCGAGGCTCCTACACGATGTTCCCGATTCAATCTTGTTGGAATCTCTACTTGTTTTACTCCTTCCATTTTATAAAGGTAGGTGTTTTGAAATAAAAATCTACTAGGATTCTACCTACGTTCTAAGTGTAGATTATTATTGTTATTTTTATAATCATAGTTTATGTGATTTGTTTAAATTTATGGATTTTGCATGTTTAAAGTATACATATTCAATTTATTAGATAAACAGTGTATGTTCATGAGTCAGCTTATGATACTGGTTAATTCAATGTCTTGTATTGCTAAGTTTTGATATAATATACCATGACGTTGACAAAAAAAAAATAAGCAGTGTATGTTTTCGAAGAGATAATATTTTAGTATACATATATATGTAATTAGAGTTGAATAAGTCGTAGTCTTCTGTTCATATTTGATTTGAATTTATACTTTCTTGTTTTCAGTAATGATATATTGTTCTGAATAATATAAATCTAATTCATCTGTTTTTCTTCGAAATTATTCTATTTGATACATTATGAATATATGATTCTCATTGATACCTCGGGTAATGAATTTGTATATCCGATTATTTATACATTATCTACATTATCCGACCCGATTAATAATGATATCTTCGTATGTAATTTATCAAATGATACATCTTAAATATTTTTTTATCTACTAGTTGGTGACCCGCTCTTTGGACGGGATTTATATCACTGTGAATTAAGTTATAAATATATGAAAAAATCG
>OVBA01008191.1:0-12994 GCA_900406435.1 Lepidium aucheri
TGAGACCCAAAACTTGAGTTTTGAAAACTCAATTTCGTGGCCCATAAAGCCTAGCAACTGAAGAAGATTCAAATTTTGAATGAAAAAAAAGATTTGTTGGAGAAAATAAGGGTTTGCAACCTAACCCTAAAATCATGTCATGCCTCCTATATAACCGAGTAAACTCAGCGCTGATTCATCTCTTTAACTTCTCCCATCTTCAAAATGGAGCTTCAAATTTACGGTTAGTGTTCCTCAATTTCGTAGAGCCAATTACACAAGGTTCAAACTGGTAAGGAAATCAATCTGTTAGCCTAACTTTCGGGGTCCATATCTCTGTACTTACTGAACGGTTTTCGTGATTTTCATATGGATGGAAAGATCTCTCTCTCAAGAATCTGTAGCTGCAAACCACTTGTCGATCGAAGTTCTATCGAAGAAGTTACGATCGATCTAAGGTAAGATGCCAAAACTGGTCACTATTTCAGAAACGAATCTACGTTGCTAACTCTCGGGGTTCATAACTAATTGGTTACTGAACCTCTGATCGTGATCTTTATAAGGATAGAAATATCTGACTTTCAAGAATCCGTAGCTGCAATCGGATTGACGATAAGAGTTATATTGAGAGAGATACGAGCAGAATAAGGTAAAGCATCGAAATTGATTTCAGTTTCAGACTTAGGAAATTCTGAATTCTGTTTTCAAGTTGTGTTCATTATGGTTTGTTTAGGATCGATTTCTGATTAAAACTGAGTATTAGAGTGTTTGATCGAACTTGTTTTGGTGAGAAGACACACCCAAGAAGGCAATCCGACAGACAAACCTTCAGATTTAGGTAACATTTGTTTGGAAATCATGTACCTTTCGACGCAAGTATCCTCTGTTTTCTGTCTCAAGAACCTAATCTGGATTTCTTGCTTGTACAAGAAGTGATCTGCAAGTTGTGATTTGCCTCAATTTCTGATCTGTGCACCGGCCAATCAAGGTGAGGACGTGATCTGCGAGTCTTTCAGTTTTAGTTTAATTAAAGATAATTTATTCTATTAATAAAATAATTATTAAAGTAATTTATTAAATATAAAAGAAATATAAGTATAAATATAAATATTTTTATAAATATAAATATTTTTATAAATATAAATAAGTTGATAGATAATAATTATTATTATATTATTAATTTTAGAAATTTTATGTTTGCTTGTTATTAGGATAGTTGCGTCAATATATTATATAATGATTAAATATACTTAAATATTAATGATATTTGTGATATAATATATGGTTGAGAGTAATTAATATTTTGAGTTAGTAAATTTTAGAATATTTAGAGTATGTTAAGCTGTCTCTTAAAGAGTGGTGACGTGAAATTCAACTTTGGCTACGGGCCGGCATTCCTGCAGAAAAGAGACAGATGGTCTGAAGTGGGCCGACGGGAACGCTTCAACCCAAAAACCGCTGAGGAGCTAGGGAGGATCGAGCTCTGGGCCGTGGTCTCCCAAACAAGTGCTTTAAACCATCTAGAGGGTGGTGGGCTATTATGTGTAGAGTTGACTCCTACGGCGGACTGACATGTTTGGTACAACTTGTTGAAAAACACGAGTTGTATATGTTTGATTTCCGTGTTAGGATATATTTGCTTTAATTAGGCTAGAACTTTAAGCCTCAGTGGGTGAAAGTGATCTCCTCACTGAATAATTCATTACTCACCCCTCTTTATTTTTCCTTTTTTCAGGAATTTTGAACAAGATTATTGGTGTCGATCGATTTTTTCAGAAAAAGTATTTTTGGCAAGGCCAAGGAATAACACTGTGTCTCTCAAGATCAGAAGCGGGGTGTTACACCAAGAGTTGTATGTACTCTAGATTTCCAGCAGATTCCATTGCTTCTCGAACTACAAGGGCCTCTACAATCAACGTATAATTGACAGAAGTTACAAATTTGGATAGGTTTGATAGGCTTTCACCGGATTTTTACTTGAAGCTCCATCCTAATCCTGCAGTAAGTAGATTCTTACGCCAAGCTGCCTTCACACAGCAAACTATGTCTGTCTCTAGTGTGAAACTCCGCTTATTGAAGACATAGTTGTTGCAGGCTTTCAGAATGTTCCAAACAAGCCATGGTGCTACCCGGATATCGCCAATTCCGATTGGAGGAAGGGACTTAGCCACCAGAACAGCTTTTGAGGCTTCGCTGCAATTAAGGTTCATTAAATAACCTTATGCAATATCGATGGGAGAATTCTTCCAGACTTGTTGCGCGAAGTCACACTAGAACATGAGATGCGCTATCGTTTTTATTCCACCACATCGACCGCATGTTGGGACTTAAGTTGCTATGTTTGCCTTCACCGTATCGCACCTCCTAGGACCTTCCAGGCAAACATTTGAATCTTTGGGTAAGTGTTTAAGCTCTAGACTTCATTTTCCCAGTTCACCTGATCAATCTCAAATATGGGTTGATTGTGAGTTTGTTCCATCTTTGCATAGTATCTGGATTTATTTGATTAAAATAATGATTTCTGTTTGAACCAAATTCTACGATCTGATGCTCCCAACTTGCTTATTTTGATACTCAAAAATTCTTTCTGATACATAAGTAGAAACTATTGGATCTTTCTTGTATCATATCTTTCCCTATTTTGTGTCATCAACTTGGCCACTTTTAGGTCCATTGAGCCTACTGTGGAAGGTTCCATGGGTTGTCGCTTCTCAATTGTGGATAGCCAATAACCATTCCATATGCTTATAGACTAGTTGTTGCCTACTGACCATCCTATGTGGTCTTTTAGGAGATCCCTTCTGCATAGGATGCTTCTCCAGCCACGAGATATGTTTCTAGAAACATGACAGTTAAGTATGTTATGTCCCTTGCTATATTTCCACTAAGAGTGATGTCAGACAAGAGAGGATTCTCCAAGCAACTTTTGCCAAAAGAACATCATTGAATTGGTTTAGCTCACTTATTTCGAGACCTCATCTCTTCTTTGACCTGGTAAGATTCCTCAATGCTATCCAAGACATTTCCCTTTTGCTTGGTTTCTTATCCCATCAGCATATGACCAAAGCAGATTGGATCGGATGGCATAGGGATATAGGAGTTTAAAGCATGACATAACATAGGAGGGTAGACTCGTTAGAAAACTTTTAAGCATAGTGAGTTTTTCTATCGGTGATAGATAGTTTGTAGCCAAGCTAGCTATCAGCCCTTTACTTGTTTCCATCCACAATTATAGTGAATATGTATTTCTTTTTCCTTCCAAAATATTCCAGCAATCCTAGGTATTTGCCCATGTCCCCTTCCTGGAATATCCCTAGGTCTACTTTGATTTGTTCTTTGCAATGAGATGGTGTTTTTTGTGAGAAAGTAACAACAGATTTACTAGCATTTATGCTCTGCCCTGCGGCTTGCTCATACCATATTATAATCGATTTCAAGACTGATATACTTGTAACATTTTCTGAGCAAAAGAACATAGTATCACCAAAAATAGTAGGTGGTCGAGGTGAGGACTTTGCTTAGAAATTCTGATTCCTTTTAGCTTCTTTTCCCTTTGCGATTTTTTGCACAAACATGATAGGACCTCTCCATAGAGGATAAAGATGTATGCGGATATAGGGTTCGCTTGTATTAGTCCTCGATGAGAGTAGAATCTCCTAGATGGACTTTCATTGACGAGAACTTGGTAGGAGACGGTTGATAAACATTGCATGATCCATCCTATCCAATTCTCACAAAAACCCATCTTACTCATTACACCTTTAATAAATGGCCACTTAAGTATATCATAGACTTTAGATATATTCGCTTTCACCACTATGGGACTATTTTACCTCACTGATGAAAGCTTTAAGAAATCTAGCACCTCATGTGAGATGTGAACGTTTCTCGTTATAGATATATTTGACACAAATGTTGACTGATTCCCCTATATGATTGTGGGAAGAGTGGCTTAATCCTCTTAGATATGATTTTGGAGATTATCTTGTAATAAACATTGCATAGCGCGATATGTCGATAATGTGAAACATTCTTTGGACTTGTTATGTTTAGAATGAGTATATGAGTGTTCCATTTGCTCCTTTGACATTTCAGATGTAATGAAGAAATTTTTGATTTCCTTGACTATTGAAGGTCCAACAGCTAGCCAGTTATGGTGGTGGAAACTTGTAGATAGGCCATCTGAGTCTGGTGCTTTGTCTCCATTGATATCTTGCATTGCTTATTTGATCTCCTTTATTGTTGTTATTTTGGTAAGCTTTTGATTTGCATCGTCTTAGACCTTTTCCTCCAAGGCGTCATTGACTGTATCTTCCCGCCGGGTATTTGCAGATTTGTATAACTATTGGAAATACTTGATTATTTGCTTATTAATTTGCTCTAATCTGTAGACTGCATTACTATTGGAATCTTCAATCACTACTATTAGATTCTTGGATTTCTTCCCTCTTTTGATGGCATGGAAATAACTTGTGTTTTTATCTCCCAACTACAGCCACATCAGTCTACTCTTTTGCTTCCAGAAAGCTTCTTCCTCTAGGTACACTTTCTGTAGTTCCTCATTAAGTTTCTAAATCTTCTCTTCTTGGTTGATAGGACTTACCACTGCCTTATCAGTTCCAATTAGAGTTCTTCAATCTTCTTCTTATTATTTGTTTGCTTTTCTTTTCTCCATTTGATAATCGCAACTCTTGTATTGCCTCCTCTTGCCTTGACCTAGAGATTCCCCTTAGCGTGCCAGGCTTTATCAATTACTTTCTTCAGTTCTGCATTTTTCTTATGTCTCCTTTTGGAAAAGACTTCTTCGCTTTTTAGTCCATACTCAAGGTAAGTAATCAGTGTGTTTGTGGTCTAATCCTTCAATCCTTAGATATTTTATTCGACCTACTAGGAAGAACTTTATCCACCAACTGTTTGCTATCGATCTATCTAGGCGACATCTGATAACATGACCATATATGATTCCTTTCCAGCACAAAGCATCTTTTGTGTGGGGAAGATCAGCTAGATCATAGTTAGTAAAGAAGTTACTAAAATCGCTAAACAAGCTTTCTAGCCTTGTTGGTCCTCCATATTTATCTTCATTACTGATAATATTTTTGAAACCACTAGTCAACAGCCAAGGTACATATTTATCAAGAGCCAGTCTATTGAGTTTATCCCATACCTCCTTTCTATTTCGCCTCTTAGATTCTCCATAGATGCAGGACAGGTGGAATTTTTTTCTTTCTAGAGTCATCACTGATTCTATAATATTAGGTTCGGCAGATGTAATTTGGATATTGAGCTTACTTTTCCACATTAGAGCTAGGCCTCCTTTCCCATGGCCCATGGTGGGACTAGTCTGTAAGCGTCAAAACCTAGAGACTGAATCATTTTTATTACAATATCATCTTGGTTCTTAGTCTCCATCAAAAAAATTAAGTTAAAGGATGCTCTACAATGCAAGTTTCTTAGACGTCAATTTGTCAAGGAATTTCTCAAAGCTTGACAATTCCAACTCAGTAGCCTTAAGGGAGATGACTGGATGGATCTTGAAAATCCATCCTTTTTACTGCATATTGTCTCTATTTTGGTTGTCTAGTTTCATCCTCATCCCAGTCTCTTCCACTACAATTCATGTTGGAGCTGGCTGTTTTTTTCTTTTTCAGCCATTCGGCTGGCTTATTCACCATAAGGTATTATTGCAGGGATCATGTTAATAACTGTAGAGAGCCTACTCTGAATTGGTTTTCTTCTATTTGTTATTCCACTCTTGTCTCACAAGTGGGCAAAAATCGATCATTTTTTCCTGCAGGTCTGCGGGGCTTTCTCTTGGGTGTGCTGCACTTTTGAATTGATTTCCTAGTGCTTGCCACTTTAGGAAGGATCAGACCGAGCCTTTGGATCACATGTATTGATCCAAGTCTTTGTGTCACCGGAATCCTTTCAGTATCTGATTGCTCCTCAATCTGCTCCTTGGAGGAAGGTTCCATTTCCAGTTTTGTCCTTACTATTTTCTCAGCCACCTACTATAGATTCCTTGACTCTCTACATCCTTTAGACACTCCATTCTTACAGCATTTTTGGTGGGGTCAGAATAATTCACATACTGAATAATTCTCTTCCGAAGTTCTCCAAGAGTTTCATTGATTGACTCCTTTGGAATAAAATTTGAGTGCTAGCCTCTCATAGCATTTGGAATAATGGGAGCGTCAGATTGAATCCCCTGGTCAGGGCCAAGTCTTTGAGTGGCTAGTATTCATTATGATACAACAGGTTCCACTTCCCCCGTATTAGGTATCGAGTCTTCAAGTTCATCCTCATTCCTTATTTAACTTTCGTGACTCATTGTTTTTTGAAGTGATTTTTCTCTCCACAGGAAAACTGAAGGAGGTTGGAATTGTTTCTTCTCTAGGTTTCTCTAGACTGGCTTGTATGGCTCCATTCTTAAGTGTTTTCTTCTTTCAGCTCGGTTTTTTTTTATTTCCTGGAGTAATCCAGTCAATTTTGCATACCAGGAAAAGGAGTCCTTCTAGAGAACTCACTGTTTACAAACAAGTTTGCTTGACGAGTTCCATTCCTGGAAGGCTCAACATTTGATGAGTTTTCACCTCTTATCTCCCCTGAGGTTTCCCTTGGTTAGCACTTATGTATGTCCGAGATTTGGAGACTTGCTCACTAACTGTTTGATTACTCTGGGCTGTATTCCATATCTGTTTGGGAGCATCAACAAGACAGTCTTATATCTTGTGGTCTAGATTACAATATTTCAGACAATGAGTTCTAGTTTTTTGTACACAAGGTGGGTTACAACGTCCTCTCCTTATGTAAACTCCACTAGCATATTATTCTTTAGGGGTTTAAGGCCATTGATGACAACTCTCAATGTGGGAGCTGGGTTCGAGATCTCACACTCTTCAAGAACTTCTACTTCTTTTCCAATAGCTTTTAGTGTAATGTTCGAACACTGATGGAGAGAAATACCATGGACCCTTATCAAGAAAGGTATTCGAGATGGAAAGTCTTGGGTAGTTAGAGGTTACCACCTTTGGATGATAACCATCCATTTTGCAAAGTGATATGGTTTGTTTTGTAGGACTGGTAGCATATTTTTCCTCCTTTTCAAACGTAAACTTGAAGATTTTTTAGCCCAGGTCAGAGCCCGCAGCTCACTATTTGGTATTTCATATATCTGCACAAAATAGGATAAGTGACCATATTCATTGGTATTTTGGGTTGGTGATTCTTCCGATTAGTGTAAAGGAGTTCTTTTGGACTTGTTATGTGGTGTCGAAATCTTAAACTTTCATCTTATAGAGGTGTAGTGTTTCTTTGTCAAGACCCCTACGTTTATGAGTTTCCATCTCCTTTAGCTTCATATTCTGCTTAGTGAAATGAAAGAACAAGCAAAGATAAGCAAGGTGCTTTCAGATCTGAGAGGTAAAACCTTTTAGTATAAGATTCTTTGCTTCTCAGCAAGATAGATGATTTAAACTATCCAGAAACCGATGGTTATTTGCTTATTCAGGCAGAAACCAGCAACCTGAGAGAGTATTCTCATAAGTCTGCTAGTCTTCTAAGTTTGATCAAAAATAGGAAAAGGCTTGTCAAAGGAAGTGGGTAAAAAGGGCTAAGTGGAGGAGATAACCTATATGCATCACAGACTTTACTTTATGCTTATTAAATAAAGAGATGTGATTTAGTATAATACTCTATGTCGTTTAGAATGAGTATGCTACATTTAAGGCGACAAACCTAGCTAAGAAACATTAACCAATTAGTGAATTAAATCAACTATCTTCTCTCGTTTTCTTCCTCATATCTTCTCTTTTTCTTCCCTTCTCTATTCTCTTCTCATCTCTCTTCTTCTTCTCTTCTTCTCTGATTCAATCTTCTTCTACCTCTTTTTCTTCTTCTATTTTCATGGATAAAACTCTGGGTTTATCTAGTGGTATCAGAGCCACAGGTTTGAGGTTAAATTCTGATTCTTACATTTCACCTTTTTCTCATGTGGAGACCCAAGTGTTGCTTAATTGATGGGCAAAACTCAAGACCCACATATCAAAGTTTCAAAAATCGGTGACCTCTATGGACCCAAGCTGACGGGTGAAACCTAAGTGAAAATTCAATTGACAACTGAGATCCAATTCAGAAAACTATTAGAGTCGACGGCAGTGGAGTTAACTAGTATTAACCAGAACTTGACGGGTATAAATTTGCATTCATCCAAGATGTAAGGATATAAAAAGGCAAATGGATGCGATGATCCAGCTTCTCAAAAATGTAGGTGAAACCCTAGGCACATCGAGCTTGATAAAATCCATTTCATCCATCTTGTTATCCTCAAACAATTTAAGTAACGGTTTCATGGATTGGGCTGGTTGAAGCTCAGGTGTTTCACAGTAAGAGTGACGGATCCGGGTAAATTTCCACCTATCATTACAACCACTTCTCCTCCACCAGAAACGCACAATGGTGATAGAATCTTACAGCTGTCACCATTGATCTCACCAAATCCGCACCCATCTTCATCATCTGGTCATAGATTCGAAGATGGTAATATTACTGAGATGCAAAAACAGCACGTGGATGAAACTCATGTTTATTTGTCTAAACTAGTACATAGAGACGAAAGCAAAGCTCTATTGGCTGACATGCCTCCACTGGAAGAGGCTCACAGAGATGAGATTTTACCTCTCGCTCTTCTTATGGTTCCGACGCAACACTACAGCTCTACTTCATTCCAGAAATTTGAAGATAGCAAGGTGAGTTCTCCAGCATTATAATAAACATCCCTAGTAAATACAAGTATACAGATGAAAGATTATCACATAACAATTATGGAGTGGAGATTAAGGGAATTCCAATTTCCTATAACATGTGACTTATCCAAGCGATTTCGGAGGTTGTATCACTGAGTGTCATATATTCAGTTTCTATTGAGCTTTTGGAGATGGTGGATTGCTTTTTGGATGACCAAGAGATGAGAATGAACCCCAAAAATGTACAAAACCCACCTATAGATCATCGAGTGAGTTTGCATCATGCCCAATCACTATTACTATTGGCTCGAAGAGTACAATCAGACGAGTTGATGAAGTCAAGACCCATCTTGATAGTTCCTTTTACATATCGAAGAATACATTTCAGAAAAGCAAAGTTTGAAACAATTGGAGTGTGTATCTTTTGGCACACAAAGTTAACCGTGAACTATATGTCGGGTCTAGTCAATGTTACATACTGCAATTTCCCTACGAGACTGCAGAAATATGTTGGATTTTTGAGTAGACAACATTCTGATCAGGGACACGCTCAAGATGAATAGGCAGAGGAGTGGCAACTAGAGCACACTCTATCATTATTGCACTGACTAACAAATCTTCTGCATACTGTTCCTGTGATAAGAACAATGCTTGGGGATGGAACTGAGCTTGAATACCTAGGAAGTAATGTATTTGGCCTAGATCTTTTCATTCTAAATTGTTCATTCCACGCATTCAGTAACTTGATCCAAGACAGTGGATGAATTTCCCATGATGAGCATATCGTCCACGTATAGAGGAAGTAAGATCATGTCTTTCCCTTGTGCATAGCAGAACAATGATGGATCCTTGACACTACAGATAAATCAAAATTCAAGCAAGAAGCTACTAAACTTGTCAAACCATGCCCTAGGAAATTGTTTAAGACCATAAAGTGCTTTATGAAGCTTCCATACAAGAGTGGATTTAGAAGGATCTACAAATCATGCGGGTTGATCCATGTATACTGTTTTAGTGTTATCTCCATGAAGAAAAACATTTTGAACATCTGTTTACTTTATTTCCTAATTCATTTATGTTGAAAGGTGAAGAACTGAATGAACTGTTGTAGTTCAAACTATTGGACTATATGTTTCAAAATAATTGATTCCTTCTTCTTGTTCGAATCTTTTTGCTACCAATTTTGCCTTGATTTTCTAATGTTCCATCAGCCTTTAACTTAGTAAAAAAAACATTTTCTCTCTAATATATTCATGTGCCGCTCAAACGGAATAAGAGAAATATTCCAGTCACTACGCAGTTGTTGATTTCTTCTTCATAGCGTTGGTCCAGCCAGGATATTTAAGAGCGGATGTGACTGTTGTAGGTTCATATATGATACTCTAGTAACTAAGAGAGCATAACAAGGATTTGGTTTTCTAATCCCATCTTTTGTTCGTGTAATCATGGATTAACTGGTGTTGAATCTGATGTGCTCGAGTGTTGTGGTTGAATGACAATAGGTGAGTTGGTGTATAAACATATCTGTCCTGCTAGGTGAAATAGGTGAGTTGTTGCCAATAGTACCAGGATCTAAGTCTGATGTACACACAGGACTCACCATCTCATCAGCGGTAGACTCATTAGACTTATTAGTGTTTGCATTCATGTCTGAAATCGCCGAGGAGATGTTTTCTTGATTATCACTCTCTGGTTAGTTTGTTAAAGGTACATGAATAGATTGATCAAGGTGTGGTTGTGAAGTTTTGATCATTACTGGTGGAGTAGGAAGGGATCTAGTCCTGGGCTTTTGATCAGTTTGGGTCAGATCGGTTTGGTTTATACGGTTTTTGATTTTTTCGGTTTGTAAAACTTGTATCCGAATGGAATAAAAAAAATGTAATTTAGTTGGTTCAGACATCAAATTTTTTGGTTTGGTTTTTGTTAATACATTATGACCCGTTTTAAACCGAAGATGCTGATAAATTTCGGTTATATTCGTATGCCTGAAATTTTTGATTAATTTTGGTTAATTTTGGGTTTTCAAATTTTTTGGTTTGGTTTTATTTTGATTCTTTTGGATTATTTGGACTATTTCGGTTAATATGGTTAGAGTCTATAATAGTAATGTTTAATCTTGCCAAACGTGGAAACTCGTTTGCTTTTCTATATTATTAGCCAAAACAAGATCCATAACTACATTGTTAAATATTAATGTTTAGATTTGATAGATTAAGATAACAAAACTACATAATCCATTAGGTACTAGGTTTTTCTCAAGGTCAAACTGAATTACAACACAAAAATATAACTGAAATCTAAAATTTGGTCAAAAAGCAGGCGTAGTGTTCATTTTATTCCTTGTTTCTCCTTACCTTATTCTTTGCTTTTAATTTCTCAACAAATAAATCATAATACATAATTACTAAATATATAACTCATCAGAGTTATCAAAGTTAACAATCAGTTATTCATCTCACCACTTGACTTGGCCGTGCACTTCCTTGTGATTTTTGATCATCTACACACAAACAAATCATTACTTAAAATTAGCTATTCAAACTCTGTACAATAGAATAATGTTATATACTTACTATGAGACTCAAAGAAATCAACTTCCTCCAACATTTGTGCCAAGTTTGCAACTTGTGCTTGAGATTGTATTGAACACTTGAGCCATTGTTGTGTGCATATTAAGGCTTTAATCATATAAGGATTCAACCAGCTCCTATAAGATTCTAATATTCGTCCACTTGTGCTAAATGTAGACTCACTTGCTAGTGATGATACTTGAACGGCAAAGACATCTTTAGCAAGTTCTGATAGAACTGGAAACTTTGCACTATTTCTCTTCCACCACAACAGCACATCAAAAGGCAGACCTAAACTATTTTTCACTCTTGCCTCAATTTTTTCTGTCAAATATATTTCTAACTTTGTATATCCCTCTTCATTTCTACTTCCACTGACCATTTGACTGTAAATTGAATCTATCCTCTCATAACCATCATCATCATCACCATCATCTGATAGGTCAAACATAGAATTCGAATGCTCATAATCTCCATGATCACTTCTGTTTCCAACTATATCAATATGATCTAATGGCTTAAATCTAACACTATATTCTGCATATAAACTCTTCATACAACTTGTAATTGAATTCTGTAGCTGTCTACATTCTATGGTATTCTTACCATAGAGTTTTTCAAAGCACAATAAAGCAAACTGCATCTTGTTCAGTGGATCAAAGACACTAGCAACTATCACAAGGACATTCATATTCAAAAAACAATCCCAATACTTTTCAAATTTATTTCTAATAGCATGTGCTTGCTTTCTTACTTCCTCTTCACTATTAGTGCATTTTGTGATCAGATTCCTTTCTATTGTTACAATCTCATTGTAACAAAGTGTAGACTGACTGATTTTGAAGCATAGAATGCCAAAGTACAATTAAAGAAGATCTTTAGAAACTTAATTAACCTTTGCACTTCATCCCAATCTGAAATAGTTGGTGGTCCAACTCATTTTTTCTTTTCCTTCTCGTCATCTTCTTTGAAGTAGTCACCATACAACATGTCTTCACACGACACCTTTTCAAAGGCTACTCGTAATTTCAGAGCTGAAACCAACATAAGATAAGTTGAATTCCAGCCGGTCTTGCAGTCTAAAGCCAAGCTGCCTCTTGAGATCTTTCCCGTCTCACACCTAAATTCAAAAGACTTCAATCTTGCAAAAGATGATCGCACATACTTAACTGCAATCCGAACAGCCTTAGTATTGTTTTTTTTACATTTGCTAGATCATCCCTCACGATCAAGTTTAATATATGAGCACAATAGCGCATATGTAAAAAGAGCACCATCTTGAAGTAATGCATTTGTTTCTCTTACTCTCAATGCCTCTTAAAATAATTTTAGAGCTTTGTCATTACCTTTTGCATTATCGACTGTAACTGTGAATATATAACACCCTAAACCCGTAAATTCATGTTCAACACATTTTTAGTAAAACCTTGGGCGGACCTTACACTTAACCATTTCAAGTTCTATATTTCACTAAGTCAAAATTCTATTTTTAATGAGAAGTAACAAGCCCAAACATTCATAATTAAAGACGGTTCCATTTTTATTCAATTCAAATAGATGTTCAAACATAAACTCAACTTAGATGGTAACTTAACGAAATCTAAAAACAGTTCTAGCATCAANATGTTCAAACATAAACTCAACTTAGATGGTAACTTAACGAAATCTAAAAACAGTTCTAGCATCAAGTTCAATTTAAAT
>OVBA01008192.1:0-12994 GCA_900406435.1 Lepidium aucheri
TAATAAAATTCTGGTTCAATTTTGAGTTAATTTTATTCGATTCTTAATCAAATTTTCAAATCCGGGCAAAATACTCAAGATTAATACTAATAGACAACATATAAATTTATTTTAAAATATAAAAGTAANGGTGTTTTGTGAATATGGTGTGGTACTGTTCACAAAACACCAAAAAATTAAATTTGGTGTTAATTTTGCAGTTGGGTTGGAGAGTATTTGACACCAAATTTGGTGTTTTGGAGTTGGGTTGGAGATGCTCTAACATCAAACCATTAACAATTTATGTTATCTATTTTTATGGAGCCCATTAATAAAGAAGAAAGAAAAAGATAGTATATAATTGTAGGTTTATTATTACATAGGTAAATAATAATAATATCTAAAGGCTTAATATATTGTTTATCGTCCTCACGTGAATTACGCCACTCTTTTCTCTAATCGACGTGATGTCATGAATAAATTAATCATATCATTTTCATTGTGGTTTTATCTTTTGAACTAATTATGTCTTAGTATTTTCTTCTTTCTTTTCTTTGGCCAATGGAAAATTTTGGGTTTCTTATTCGTAATTAGACCAGCAATATAACAATATTCTTTTTTTTCGACAATGTTATGATTTTATTAAACAATAATGTTTACAATGTTATGAAGAAACAGTGGACACACGGGATACAAAACCCAATTGTTAGTACTTAATCTAATTGTTTTTGCAAGAGTAGCGGCTGCCAGATTGAAACGCCTCGGAGTGTAGTAAAATTGAATATGGTTAAACATCAGTTTCCAAGAGGCTATATCACTTCGATAGTGATCAAGACATCTATTCCGTTGTGAAGTCTTATTGAATAGTTTAGTTATGTTGAGATTATCACCTTCAAATAACATACTCTTATAACCTAATCCCTAATAAGCTTGAATGGCCCAAGTCAGCGCCGAGAGTTCCGCTTCCTCCACTGAAGCTTTCTTTGCACATTTACCATATCCCGCATAGAGAAATCTACTATGATGATCTCTTATTATCCATCCGAGCCCTATATTTTCATCAGTTGATATTAACAACGCATCATAATTATATTTAACCCATCCTAACTGAGGAGGTTTCCAAGTGGATTAATCTTGACAATAAGGAACAGCTTGGGTTGTTTGTTCATTGATGTCTTCGCTCTTAGAGGTATAATTATCTATGTAACACTATTTTTCTTTCAATCTTTTGTGACGTGGCTTTTAGATATTTTTACAAATAATTCTTTTACATGTATCTATGTAAACTTTAAATTTTAAATTATGGAAGTATAAAAATATAGTATCAAAGTTCTCCATAATTATATTTATTGTCACAATGTTTTTTTTCCACATTACCAACAGATGTCATGATAACATTTTACAAACAATATTAAATAAGCGTTTTCTATACTAATCTATAATGATCTTTAATTAATATTTTAGACATAAATAGAATAATAATTAAATTTTTTTGCTTTCACAATTTTTTAATTTGGTCTCTAAAATTTTTTTATTTGCAACATTCTTTTGTTTGCAACGAACAAATTAAATTAAGAAAAAGTTAAGAACAAAGTGTTGTTTAAATGGAGTGGTACAAGAGAAGAAGCAACGAAGTGAAGACAAAATGGCAACAATGTCAAACTGTAAAGCAAAAGAAATCGTCGTTAGAACAACTTAGGTTATGAGAATAACTAACTATTACCGACATCATTATCAACACTTGTCCCCTAAATTAAAAGCCAAATATCATTATCACATTGAAAACAAAGTCTATCCGTGCGATTTTGATTATTAAATAATTAATGGTCGGGCTGTCTTTTAACTAGGGTTATTATAGCTAATCAATGTCTCCTCCTTTTTGTCCCTACGTTAGGGTTTCTAATTGGGATCATTTTGTCATTTCTTTCTTTCCATTAAGAAAAAGCTCTCCTACATCTCAAAACCACCCAAACAATTCAACAGAATTTTAATCTTACAAGATAATTAATTTTAAAATTAGAGATTTTTATAAATTTTGATTCTCAAACTCTCATTGTCGTCACTTTGAGGATATAATGTATAGTAATAATAGGTTGGTATTATATAGGTCGTTGCTAGGAAAGTGCCACATTTTAACTAGACTAGTCTAGCTAATTACTCCAGCTATAACATTTTTACATACATTAATTCCATTTTTGGGGGTTTGAATTTTTGAAAATTTTCTCTCAATGTCTTAAGAAATTTGTAAGACTAAGAAGTCCTTTTCCCAGTTTGTCCCTACAATATATTCCTAGAATTCTTAACAGACAAACGACTGGTTGATTCTAGATGTATAAAATTTTTCTATAAATTATACTTTTGTAAATTCTTTGCCTCATTTTTGTTTCAAAAATTATTATAACTTATAAGTTGTTGATTTTTTTTTTAAATGATAATAATTTGGATATTTCGGACCACTTTTGCCAGTAAATACCAAACATATACTTTAGTTTCAAACCCTTACTTACATCTGATATAGGTTTTGATATAATTTAGAACTGTGAAAATGCTTAATGTGGATGTCTTATGTAATATTGGTAAAATCTTTTGCATTATCCAAAAGGACATTACTAACAAATAAATTATCGAGCTCTTCTCAAACAGTTATGTAATAGTAGTTATGTACTTCTACTAATGACTCTTCGATTTCTATCATATTGAAAAAGACAAATTGAGCAACACTAATGATTAAGCAAACTGAGTTTTACGTTTTATTAGAAATATGCTTTTCTACAAAAGACTGATTTCTAATAATTTTATCAACCTAGATGAAACCAAACAAAACTACTCTAAAGACCGATAACCTAACAACTCAAATCACAAGATCATGAAACTTAATTCCTAAACCTACTTTTACATTTGAGATCTCTTTTATAAACTAAGAGCTCGATGGATATTTTCCTACAAAACTGCAACCTCCACAAACCTTATCAACAACTTTGATAAGATTTACAACTTGTTTTTGAATTCAAACTCTAAATCTTCGGAATATTCTCTTCGTGTAACCACCACACGTGACTTCCTTTAATCTATCACGTGCTCCATTTTTGCAACTTCAATCTCCCCCTTTTTGACTCAGAGTGATGTCTAAGCTTCAGTACCTGTTTTGACAGACATGATACCCGCACATAATAGATAGAAAAGAAACATTTGTGTAAACCACTAAACAACTTAAGCAGACATTCTGAACTTAAAATCTCAAGGTCTTATCAGGAGAATTTAAGCATCAAGGTACTGTCAACAAAAACAAAAGGTTATCTGAACAAAAACACTAAAAGAAAAAGATGAAAAAATACCACAGATTGGCCAAATAAGGAGCAAACAATGCTCTCTCCCCCTCACTACTAACTCCCCCTCACTCAGAGAGTTCTATCGGGTCATCCTCCTTAGGTTCCTGTTCCTTATCTCCTCCTGCTTATCATCACATGAGTCAAAAACAAATGTCAAAAATCACAACAACACTATAAAAGAATCGAGAACTTACCTTTGAGTGCTTGTTTTATGAGATGTGTCATCTCTGTTGAGAGTACGAGGAGATGTGTCATCTCTGTTGAGAGTACGAGGAGAGTCTCCAACAGCTCTCTGGTGGTGTATGTGGATTCTGCGAGTTTCACTTTGGCCTTTCCCTTGTTGCCACCAACTGCTGATTTCTCTGTCTTACTTGTTGTGCTTGGTGGAACAGCTCTCTGACTTGCCAACAGACGTGTGAGCATAGAAGGATATGGAAGAAAGAGCTTTGACTTGGTGTCTTTGGTTAAAGCTGCAATCTTCTTAATCTGGCTAAACAGGACCTTGCCAAGATTAACAGGAAGGCCAGCTCCAATATTATACGCCAGCTGAATACAAATTAAGCTCACATATTCTTCATTAGAGGTTGGCAGCCAGTTGGTGCAGCAAAAAGTGTACAGTTGAGAGTACAGTTCTGTCAGATGTGCCCTTTTAACCTGAGACAAGTTCTTGCAAGCTCCTCCTGTCACAGCCATAGCGATGTCCTCTAACAGCACGCCTTCTAGCTTCTGAGGGTTTGACTTGTCTTGTACATCAAGAGATCCTAGTACACCATTGATTGTTGTCGCTGAGATAACATACTCAAAACCTTGCAAGAACACGGTCCAAGACTCACTTTCCTGATCACAATATGACATATTTGCCCATAACTCATATAGAACATCAGAATCGTAATCAGTCACAATATCCAGAGAGTTAAACAGACCAACATCCTTTAGCAGGTGTACCAAATCTGACTCATGATCCTCAAACGCATACGCATGTTCCACTATGAATCTATCACTAGTAGAAGTATACAGATTGTATCTTCGAGATGCCTCTGAAGAGGAGAAAACAGACCTGTTAAAATCATCAACTAATCCTCCTAGACTCGAGTTCTCTGCTTTGACAATTCTGCGAGTTTTGCGACTTTCTGTCGCAGATTCAACAGTGAGTGAGCGTTTGCGATTCCAGGTTGACCATGACTTTTCAACTACCCAACTTTTTGAAACCTTGACGATCTCGATCTCCTCGTCAACGACCAGGTGGACGTGCACAGGCAACGGAACAGACGACAGCAGTGTTACGTCTTCTTTAATCTCCGTGAAATCACCAAGAAATGGTGATTTTGGCTGTTCTGGCATTAGAGACGGAGAACGATGATAGTCTAGTGGCGGAGATACAGATGCTTGCATGTTCAGCATCACCAGAGATTCAAGTGGAGGTGCTGCGTCTGGTTGAGAAACTGATGCGGATTCGCCCAATCGAAGGATCAATGGACGATATGGGATAATTGACCGCTCTGTGTTGTTCATGTACGCCACAATCATAGCAAGATTGTATCCCTAGGAAGATCGATCGTTCACCATTTTTCTTTGCTCTGTTTCTTTAGGGTTTTCTAAAAACAATTGAGATTTTTCTTGAAGAGAAGAGGTCTGACGATTGGCTCTCTTTATTCTTGAATATTGACCGACTCAAGTGTTTTGCGGGCCTGAAAACAAAAACAGTAGCCCACTTGTTATGCCTAATTCCTTAGGAATTGGCGGTTTAGTTCACAAACAGTAAAACCTTATTGATTTAACACATTTCTGTCACAAGAACACTTATTATCAACCCAATCAAACTTGTGATTGACCCAGATTAACCCTGACCATGTGACCATTTGGTACAATAATTCAATTTTAGACAATAATTTACTTGATAACTCACATAAAACCAAAACAACCATATCTTGATCTGAGTTTCATCATCCACACACGACCTTGTCTTATGTGACAGACAATATAACCTTACTCACGAGACGTACGATCAAGGTTAAGAGTTAAAGGCTAGTCTTTCACACTAGCATGCCTTTATCACTAGATGTTCAAGAGCTTGATCACATCAAACGAATTAGGCAGCTGAAATTTCCTTTGAGAAGACATCTTCAGTGGTGGGTTTATTTTTTTTAAATAAACTGACGGATCAGAGACAACACTTGAATTCTAAACCAATGATCCGATTGCCACATCACCTACTCTCGCGAATCAGAGATATCACTTGACTTCTCAACCAATGATTCGAATATCACATCACCTTGATGAACATTGTGTAATGAATATCACTTGACTTCTCAACTCATAAACACTTGCTCCCCTCAGCTCTTTGACCTCCTTTTCTCACCATCTGATGAGATCAATTTAGTACTTGCCAGTGACGGCATGATAGGTAGCTCTTTTCCTTTAAGTCAATCAACCTTGATATCTGTCTACCTTGCTCAGGTGTCTGCTTCCTATACATCAGAATCAAAGTCCTACACACAACTCACAGATGATTTCAGCACTCACAAATTCCAATTGAAGTTCGTAATTCAACAATAAATGACAAAGGTTTCGTGAATAAATCAGCCAGCTGATAATTAGTGTTCACATGATCAAGTTTAACCATTTTCTCCTCAACAAGTTCTCGAATAAAGTGATGGTGTGAATCAATATGTTTAGTTCGTGAATGTCGAACATGATTATTTGCAATACTTATAGCACTTTGGTTATCACAATAAATAAGTAAAAGTTCAGAAGTGATACCGTAATCAGCAGACATCTGCTTCATTCAAATCAGTTGTGTACAACAACTCGCCAGTGCTATGTATTCAGCTTTAGCCGTGGATAAGGATACACAATTTTGTTTCTTGCTAAACCATGCTATCAAGTTGTTACCCATAAAGAAACATCCACCGCTAGTACTCTTTCGATCATATACACAACCTACCCAATCAGCATCACAATACCCAGTTAGACTCGTTATTGTGTCCTTAGTAAAGAAAATATCCAAATTTATTGTTCCACTAATATATTTCAAGATCCGTTTTGCTGTCTGAAAATGACTCTCTTTAGGATTCGCTTGAAATCTTGCATAAATCCCAACAGAAAAGCTGATATCTGGTCTACTGGCTGTCAGGTACAACATCCCTCCGATTAGACTTTGAAATGTCATAACATCCACTAATTTTCCTGATTCATCCTTAAACAGCTTTGTGGTTGTTGCCATTGGAGTCTTAGCCACTTTACTGGTTTCGAGACCAAACTTCTATATCAGACTCTTGACATAGGTGCTTTGACTTACAAAGATTTCATCATCTGTTTGTTTAACTTGTAGTCCAAGGAAGTAAGTTAATCCACCACTCATGCTCATTTCGAATTTCTTTGTCATCACTCTTACAAACGTATCAGACATCTGTTGGCTGGTAGACCCAAAAACTATGTCATCCACATAAATCTTGACTACAATGAATCTTTCGTCATTTTGAAATGTAAACAAGGTTTTGTTTACACTTCCTCGAGTATATCCCTTGTTGATCAGAAAGGTTGCTAGCCGATCATACCATGCCCTTGGTGTTTGTTTATGTCCATACAGCGCTTTGTAAAGTTTATAGACATGACAAGGATACTTTGGATCTTCAAAACCTTTAGGTTGCTCAACATAGAATTCCTCTTGAAGGACTCAACTTGAATTTCATTTTGCAGGCCATTCCCAGCAAGAACCTGATTGATTCCAGGCGTGCGACTGGTGCAAATATTTCTTCAAAAACTACTCCTTCAACCTGAGAGTATCCTTGAGCAACCAGTCGTGACTTGTTCTTTACAACATTCCCATCTTTGTCAATCTTATTCTTGAAGATCCATTTAGTTCCAACAATAGTCACCTGCTCAGGTCTGCTGACCAGAGTCGACACATTTAACCTTGTAAAGTTGGATAGTTCTTCTTGCATTGATGCGATCCAAAATTCATCTAGCAATGCTTCTTTGTGTGACTTTGGTTCAATCTTTGAAACAAAGCATTCAAATTCCACAGCTTCTATGAGTACTTATTTCTGAACCATAAACACTTGAAATGCCATATTGCCTGCCACCTGCTTGAAGTTAATATGTTTACCTCGGGTTATTCTCCCCCCTTGAATCTCACTGATAACATCTGTGGAGGAGGGATTCCGATGAACCTGAGGTGTGACATCAACCCCAGAATGATTGTCAGGTGCTACTGTTGTGTCAAAATATGAGGTTGGATGAGGCGGGGTTGTTGTACCATCCGTGTCTCCATCATCAAGATGTTGATCAAGGAGACGGACCATCGATGCATCATCAAACATCATGTTCATTTTTTCTTGGACAGTTGAAGTGCGTTTATCGTATACTCGGAATGTCGTGCTCGATCCTGAATATCCAAGGAACAGATCTTCATCACTTCTAGAATCAAATTTGCCCAGATGATCTTTATCATTGAGGATATAACAGACACAGCCGAAAACATGAAAGTAATAGACTGTTGGCGTCTTTCCTTTCCACAGCTCATACGATGTCTTGAAAGTACCTCTGCAAACATACACACGATTAATTATGTAACACGCTATGTTAACAGCTTCAACCTAAAATGTTTTTGGAACACTACTTCCATGCAACATTGCGCGAGCCATTTCCTGTAAAGTTCTGTTCTTCTGTTTGACAACTCCATTCTGTTGAGGGGTTCGTGGAGCAGAGAATTGATGAGCAATACCTTGTGTGGAACAGAACTTTTGGAAAACCTCATTTTCAAATTCACCACCATGATCGCTGTGAATACTTTTGATTCCCTGCCTCTTAGTCTTTAACTGGAGTGCCAAGATGCGGAAGCTTTCAAACGAATCACTCTTCTCGCAAAGAAATCGTACCTATGTATAGTGACTGAATTAATCAACAAGAACTAGTATGTATTTCTTCCCTGCCAAACTCTTAACTTGAATGGGGCCCATAAGATCCATGTGTACTAATTCTAGAATACCTTTGGATCGAACATCCATTACAGACTTGTGTTGTGTTTTGACATGTTTTCCCATACTACATGGTCTACACACAATGTCCTGATCTCGTTTAAGTTTAGGCAATCCTCTGACTATCTCCTTAGATGCTAGATCTGCCATCGTCCTAAAGTTCATATGACCTAATCGTTGATGCCAGATTTGAGTTTCACTTTCAGACTTGGACATCAAGCATGACATTCTAGGTACCCACATATAACAATCATTGCCCATCCCAACTCCCTCTAAGTGTGTGGTACCTCTAGCATCAACAGATCGACATTCACTACGAGTTAATGTGACATTCAGACCTGTGTCACACAGTTGACTAATGCTGATAAGATTAGCTTTTCAACCATCAACTAGGAATACGTCAGTCAACTTGGGATCCATAGAATTTACAGTTTGACCTTTGCCTCTCCATCACCGAACGTAACTTTCCCAGTAATCACGTCTTCGATATTCTGCAAGGTACCTTTCTCTCATCTCATCTGTTTGGAACATCCACTATCAAAGAACCACTTGCCACTCGAATGTTTAAAATCACTTTTCTCTGCTGTGAAAGCGACTCTGCTGTAAAGATCATATTTCTTGACCTAGATCTGATTTGTTTTGTTTCTATTAAAGGTAAAACGCTGTTGTCGATGAAGTTTGTAAATACGAGTACAAAATTTATAGCATTCTCATTTCATGTGTCCGTATGTACCACAATACCAACAGACAATGTGAGATTTCCTCTTCAATCCCTGATAGGCAAACTCTTGTTTCTGCCAACCAAGCCCTGAGTGTGGCTGCGTATTCACATAATCAGACCTCTGACTTTGTGCTGTTTTCTTGATTGCAGATTCTGAATAGTCAGTTGTCGCCTTAAAAAATTCCACTTTCTTTGGTTCTACGCCTTTGTAACCAAGACCTTGATTTACAGAACTGGTTCATCCAACTGTTAACAGATAATCCAAATCGTGAGTCCCTTTGGATAACATCTTAATCGGTTCAGCTGCTCTTTTAGCCGACTCTCCAGATGTATATTCTTCGACTGAGCATCTGCTAGCTGACGTGTAGTTTCTGTAAGTGTACTTTCAAGTCTTTGTTTTTCACTACGCAATGTTTTGTTTTCCTCTTGTGATTTTAACAAGGACTTGATAATAAGATCCAGTTGATCTTCGGACGACATATCCATCTCGTCATCTGTGTCAGACTCACTTTTATCAACGTCCTGTTGTGTGGAGGATTGGGGAATTCCAATAGATGCTTGCTCAGATGAAGACAGAAGACCCATTGGTGGACCATCATCCTCTTCTACATCATTCATATTCACCATTCCAAAGTTAGACACAAAATGATTTAAAATATTATTATCGTCAGCACTCTCAGTTTCTGTGTCTATCAAGGTGGTGATAGTTGCTTTGCCACTAAGTCTTGATACACACTCGTTCTTTGTGTGACCATAGCCTTTGCACTCATAGCATTGAACAAACATCTTCTGCTTGATAGAAGGATATTCTGACTTGAAATGTCCAAAACCCTGACATTCAAGACACTGTTTGTCAGTCCTAGAGTTGTCTTTGTCACAGGTCTGTCTGCCAGATGTTTGAAATTCCTTTCTATGTCCTCGTTCTGCTTTCTGGAGAAATCTTTTGACAAGTAATCCAAATTTTTCTTCAAGATTATCTAACAAAGTATCCTCGTGAAGTGGTTTTTTAGCTACCAGCGCTATACTCTTTCCTTTCGAGCCACTGTCCTTGGACGCTAGTTGTAATTCATACGCTTGCATCATACCAACCACCTGATCAAACTTCATGTCATCAGAGTTTTGAGAAACCTCTAGGGCAGAACGACGACCATGAAATTTGGTGGGCAGACACCGTAAAAATTTCTTGACTAGCTTCTTGTCCTTGTTTGTTTTTCCCAAGATCAGGGCCTCGTGTGATAAGGATGACAGTTTGCTACTAAATTCAGCTACAGTTTCATCTTTCCCCATAGTCAGATTTTCGAATCGAGATGCTAAGAGATCGATTCGCAATTTCTTCACACTTGTTGTTCCTTCAAATCCAACCTCGAGAATGTCCCAAGCTTCTTTTGCACTCTTTCATCCCTGAACTCGTTTGAACTGATTTAGCTGTAAGGAATTGAAGATTGCTGAAATAGCCTTCGAATTCGATTTCGCATAGGATTTTTCATCAGCAGTCCATTCTTTTCTTGGTTTGGGAACAAGATTGCCATCAGCATCCTTTACCATAGGGGGTTCCCAACCTTCTTCAACCGCCAACCAAGCATCTGAATCAATACCTTGAATATACTGAGCCATTTGCACCTTCCAGTGTTCATAATTATCTGGATCTAGTTTGAGTGTTTATGCAACCACAACCATTTGTTATTGTGAATTGTCCATTGTGTCTGCATGATCCTACACCTATCAACAATAGCAAACGTTAGGCGGCGTACCGCTCTGATACCAATTGAAAAAGACGAATCGAGCAACACTAATGGTTAAAGAAACTGAGTTTTACGTTTTATTAGAAATGTGCTTTTCTACGAAAGACTGATTTCTAATGGTTTTATCAACTTAGATGAAACCAAACAAAACTACTCTAAAGACCGATAACCTAAAAACTCAAATCACAAGATCATGAAACTTAATTCCTAAATTCCTAAACCTAGTTTTACACTTGAGATCCCTTTTATAGACTAAGGGCTCGATGGATATTTTCCTACAAAATCCCAACCTCCACAAATCTTATCAACATCTTTGATAAGATTTACAACTTGTTTTTGAATTCAAACTCTAAATCTTCCGAATCTTCTCTTCGTGTAACCACCACACGTGACTTCCTTTAATCTATCACGTGCTCTGTTTTTGCAACTTCACATATTACATGCAGTGACGGATCTAGAGTATTCGTGGTAGGGCATGTCCCCACACTCATAAATTTTTGGTTAATTTTCCTTACCAATTATATATATATATATATATATATATATATCTTTTACCATTGAAATAACTTATGTACCCCATATTAAATCTTACTCTCAGTTCGCTATTGGTTACATGTGAATAGAAGAATTTTAGAGATGATTAAGTTTGGATTATGAATTAAGTTTTGTCGATCCACAAAAGAAAGCAAATAAATTAAAATGCTTTGGAAAAACAGTCTTATAAAACAGGTATCAATAGCAAGATGCATTTAGCTTAATGGCTGGTGGTAAGTCCACTATAGGTAGATGCACATGCGCCATTATGAATCGAGTCCCATCACCTACGAAATTTCTGTAAGAATTTGGCTAATGAACCAGCCATTGTAACCCAATATTAATATTGCCATTGATAAAAAAAAAACAGCCATCAATAACCCAAATACAAAAAGGTTATAAAAAAGTAATCCGGAAAGAAAAGGAAGATAATGAGGTTTGTGCGGAAATATCCAATTCGTAAGTTCTCAAACTAATTATCTAATATTTCCTACAAATGGTTCCCATGTTAGTCAATAATTCATCCTTTTTTAATTACTGTAACTTGAAATGTCATATTGCTTTAAACTGTGTTTATAATTGTCGTTGATTAAGGACAAATGATGACACTAATGTTGGCACGGGCGGGAGTTGGACCCATTTTAATAACCGACGTTTACTATTCTCCACTTTTAATTACTCTTTTTATACCCTTTGATCAAAGCTATTACTTCTTTGAATTAAATCGTCGACGTCCATTATGTAATCATGTTTCAAAAAGCATTATAATTATGTTTGAATTCTAGGCATGAGTGTTTAGTGGATTTCCGCCTAATTGGTTGAAACATAGTATTAAATATAGTAATTAATTTGACACAACTGGCTGTACTGGTTTTGACTTTTTATAACTAGAAACAAAATTTTGAGTTAGCCAGATGATTTTCCATTCCGAACCACTTTTCATAAAGTTTAGGAACATTACTATCATTGTAATTAATGGTCCTATAATTCTAATTATATATACTACTACTTGTTTATGTTTTTTTTTTCTTTTACATCACAGCATAACTACTGGATTTAATATTATTATTTTAAAAACAATTATATGTACAATAGTTAAATTTTATTACATATATATTATGTAAAGAATTGGCTAATAAATCGGAACAAAAAAACTTATAATAATTACCAAACTTGTGATTTTTTATCAATTTTATCATCATCTCTTATATAATAAAAGCATAGCATTAACTTAAATTCCCCGTGTTATATTGTCTGTTTTGGACTAGGTTGTATTGTTACCAGGAAATATTATCACATAATATTTGTCACACAATTATATTCTGATAAGATTCTATAACTAATTAATTAATTATCATTATCTAGATTAAATATTATTAATTAATTAATTATAAATCCTACGAGATTATCATAATTATATCTTTATCCTAATCGATATTTATTAAAAATAATTCTCCTAATACTAATAGGAAAACTAATAAACAACATCTATTTAAGACCCGACCCACCTAGGACAATTATCACAATTCTCAAACGATTTGAAATTGAGATTTGAATATCACAATTATCACAACATCTATTTAATCATTTAAGATTTGATTTTTGTTAGTTAAAAAAAAATNAATTTTGTTTGTTCTAACAAATAAATTTTTTGGATTCTAAGAAACTTAATTTAAATATTATTGGTCAACGCAATAAAAAACAACCAAA
>OVBA01008193.1:0-12993 GCA_900406435.1 Lepidium aucheri
TTAAGAGTGACATTAGAATAATCATTATAAAAAAGAGCTAAACCCCCGCTTTGTCCAATTGGTTCGTTAGTAATCATCATATCTTAACCAAGATGAACTTGTATTTTTTCCTTAAAAAAAATAGCATTCTTAGTTTCAGAAAGAAACAAAAAATCTGGCTTATATGCTTTCCAGTTTTCCCTAAGATAGTTTATTGTGATTCTATTGCCAACACCTTGACAATTCCAACAAAGAGTTTTAAACATAAATAAAATTTTAGAATTTCATAGAGCTCTTTCCCTACTCCTTAGACTTCTTGTCTCTGCCCTTGTTCTCTTTTAGCACAAGGTCTGGCGACATGGCTGTAACAACATTCATTTTACGAACACTTACTCCACGGGGAGGAGTTGATGTTCGTGAGGTTGGTTTTGGAGGAACCGGCAGCGGCTTCTTGGATATTGCCTCTTGCTTTTGTTCTTGAATCTCAAACTGCTTATGGAAAGCTTCATGTTCTGCAATTTCCTCAGCAGTGAAGACCCTTTCTTCGTCCTCTTCGTATAATTCCTCATTTTCATCCGTCACAGTTGCTTCAAGCTCAGGATCGGATAAATCATCCATATCATTAATAATAGCCGAGTTCTCTTCATTTTTGTCGAGATCTTCAATTGGTGACACCTGTAATGGTACATTATTGGTTTCATCACCAACCAGCACATCATCCATCAATATAGAAGCATCATTTTTCATCACATCTATCATCACATCATCAGTAAAGAGAGGGCGCCTGACCTTCTTAGAAGAAACTGAGTTCGACCTAAGCTGGGATTCTGATTCCTTGTTATGCTTGGATGATTCTCCAATGCACCATTGGACAGGTACCAGTTCTTCCTGTTCCTCAGCAATGGGAAGATTCCTCTTTGACGAAATCCTTTTACCCATTGTTTTCTTCATTGTATCATTGGCCCCATCTTTACCAGGGAAATGACGATTTACACCATGTAGAACAGCTCCTTTGTAACTGTGGTTCCTTCCCCCATTTGAATGCATAGGTTTAACCTTCCTTTGTGGATCCACCAATTCCTTCTTAGCCTTATAACAAACATCAGTATCATGTGTTAACCGGTAGCAAAGCTTGCAATATCCCTCCATGTTCCGATACTCAATCAGTAACTACGATTCTTGGCCTTCAATGAACTCCAGTAATGAGGAGAATACCAGAGGCTTTGAGCATGGAAATTCAATCAGAATTTTTCTGCTATCCACATGAATTTCATGAACACATCCAAGTGACCATCCCACCAGACGATAAATTTCCTCTATACTATATTCAAAGGGAATCCCAGTTATCTTCACCCAAAAGCAAATGCTGTGCGGATAATTTGCGTCTACAAATGCTTTCCATGGCGCATATGAAACCATCCACCCATCAAACCGGCTTGATCTCAGCTGTAATATCTGCTTCAAGTCCTCCTCGGATTGGAACTCGAATTTGAAGCGGCCATTTCCAAGATTAAGGCCCTTGGTTCTTCTTTCTGTTTTCCAGAACCGTGGCATCATGAAGATAAACGAGTCCACGTCCTGACGTTGAGGGTTGAGGCATCTTCCAAGTAGTATTCTGGAGCATCTCGCCAACAATGCTGAATTGTCAATTGCTGGAACCTTAATTCTCAATCTGCGAGGTGGTGATTTTGCCTCTTGAGCTTTCTTAGATAAGTGAAGTTGAGACATGGCCGAAATTTTGCGTACCACACAATTAACGCAAAAAGAGAAGATCAGTTTATAAGTGAGATTAGAGCTTTGGTGAAATGACAAAGCCTTTGTCGTCTTCAATATATACAGATGAGAAGACACATTTTTGGGAATGATTATCATTACTAATAGTATCCTTGATTGAACCAGAAAATCTGAAAAGATCATAAAATGGTAGACATGATAGGGATTTGATACATAATATCGGTTAGTAATATCATGATCTTGTTTAGTAAAAATTCTCAATAACCAAATTAAATTCATATCCCAATCAAATCTGTTATAGTAATCTAGTATTAAGTCATCAAACAGCTGGTTATACAATGATAAAGGCAGCATCGATAATTCTAAATAGAGCAACCTGTGATGAGTATCTAAACAAAGCAGATTAATTATATGCATATATAATTTGTTGTTGATATAATGTTTTTATTTTTTTAAATAATTGTTAAGCATACTATTTTTTAAACTAACTTCTTTTTGTAATACTTGTATATTTAATTGTATCTTGAAACTTAGATCAAATTATATAAATTCTGTGTTATTTTTATATAATTGTAAATATAAACTAATTCAAGAAAAAATCTAATTTAAGATAAACATAATAAAATTAAGGAAAATTATATTTTCTTTTATTGGTAACCGTTGTAATGATTAGATTCTAGAAAATCTTATAACTTGGAAAAACTAATCGACTAAAAGATTTTTAACTCTTCATCTTGCTAAATCGAGAATCTCAAAAACAAACCATATCACCATTAAACCATTCCTAAATAGCTTGCTGCAAACTATATTGAATCGTGTTTAAGAATCAACAAATAAACGAAGGTAACAATTTAATTTTAATATTTTGAGTTGATGTTTGTTTTATTTTCATAATGATTTTGTTATAATTTTTTATATTTTTCCTATATTGTTTTGATAGATTAAAAGAGATCGAGATTCAAATTCGAAAGAAAATTTGACAAGCTATGCTACTGTGACTTTCCTTTAGTAAACTAAGATATCGAAATACTTTTCACAACTTGTTCCGAAGTTTTAAAGTAAAACTTGATGCAAAGAATCTGTTTTTTTTTAATTTTTCTTACCAAAAGAGAAATCCAATTTTTAATCATTTTTATTTTGTTGTAATAATAATTATACAGTTATATAAATGAATATAATTTTGTTTTACGGTTTGATTTGTTAATATCTTTATTTTCATGTTCTTTACGATTTAATTTTACATAGAATTTGAGGCGAATTTGATAAATTGATATGTATTTGTTTATAACAAAAAAATTATTCGTTAGATATTTAAATCATTCTGTTTTTGTTTTTGTTTGCAGAACAATATTGTTCCAATAAACAATATTAAGGTTATACTGGTTGATCTTTTATCCAACATTATTGCTTGATATGGACTTGAAGGGATTAAAGAGATTCAGAATGTGAGGGCTGTTTGTCCAAAATTAAATCAAATTTGTGATAAAGATGAAGTACTCCGCAACATTTTGCTCGGTAATGTTTTTTTTTATCCGTTGCCAAACAGAAGAAATATATTCAGTAACTTTCATAGGAGATTATGTGATTCTGGTAATATTGAAGCTTTGTACTGATATGGTCTAAGGGACTATTTTGTGAATGGTAACCAAGAAGATGAATTAGATAGGTTCTTTAAAGCTAGTGATGCTTGAATTTGAGAGACCAAACTGCTTTATATATTCATTTTGGTTTGTAGGTGGTAATAGAAGAGACGAAGGTTACAATATCTTAAGAAACCTACATAGATCGACAGTAGGTGAAATATTAGAGTATCTAAGATAACTTTGAGAAATTCTCCTAAACAGACCAATAGTCTTCATTGGAGTAGAGCAAATGAGTTGAATGTTCTCCAACAATCCTACAATATAGAAGAATGCGAATGTAATGAAGAATTTATTCAAATTTTTTCATTCTTTAAAAGTTGGGATAATGTGGATGAAGGTATAGATGAACCAATATGAGGAGCATATGAAGTCTGCCTTTGGGAGGACGAGTCTCGGTTTATATTTCCTAACCATTAGGAGTTGTTTATGTAGTTATGAAATTCCATATTTTCTAATCGGTTATTAAAACTTATAATTAAGTATATTTATGTATTTGGTCTTTTTAATCAATCTTTATATGCTTTGTCTTTTTATTTTTTTGTTTATGACAACTGTGGTTCATATTATGGTTCATAACTAATAAAAAATATATTGTTGTTCGGATTCGATTGATTAAAAACTACTATGAATATTTTTTGTTACAAAAAAATACACATAGTAGGTTGAACCACAAAATCATAGGTAACTAAATCATAAATAACTATATGTATAATATTATAAAACTAATAAAACATATAGTTTATGATAAAAATATAAAAACTTGAAAAACTATCGATATAATATTCTGAAACGATCAATCTATCTACGAAACACAAAAGCTTGACCCGCAGTACATAAAAGATCGATACATAAAAGTCTCGACCAACGGTACATGAACTCTTCTGGATCAATCATAAGTAACTAAATTATAAATAACTAAATCATAAGTAACTATCAATATAGTATTATACAGTTAATAAAATATATAGTTTTCAACAAACATAGAAAAACTTGAAAAACTATCGATGTAATATTCTGGATTGATTGGTTTATCCGCGGAACACAAAGCTTAACCCATGGAACACAAAAGATAGAACCGCGATACATGAAAATCTCGACCCGCGGTACATGAACTCTTTGACATGTAGAAGATAAAAGCTCAAACCGCAGTACACAAAAGATTGACCAACGCGATACATGAAAGTCTAGATCTGCTATACATAAACTCTTTGACTCGCATCACACAAAAGCTTGACCCGCGGTACACAAAAGATCGACCCGTGATACATGAAAGTCTTGACCTGTGGTACATGAACTCTTTGACCCAAGGTACACGAAACCTCGACTTGCTGTACATTAGCTTTTTATTGTATTTTTAAAACTTATTTAACAATTTTAAACAACCGATAGTTAGAATGGAGATTATATGTTACAAAGTATAAAATATTATTTCTTTTACCTAAATATTTAAATGCGTTAATATAATATAAATATTTAAATGAGTTAGTAATATGTTAAACTCGTACATTTTTGTATTAAAAAAATTCATGCATAACCAATAACCAAAATATTATAAAATATAAAAATAAGAATTTACGGAAAACAAATGCATAGAAATTATTCGAAAAAATAAGAACAAAGTAAGATAGAATTCAAAACGATGATCGTAGTAAAAAATGTAACAAAAAATCAAAATACAATAAGCTTTCTTCTAATATTCAAATAATAACTCCTTGTTTAGATCTCCAACATCAATTCCAGACTTAGTTTAACACATAGTTTCTTAGTTGATGATGATGATGAAGATTGACCACCCGAATAAGACAACATGATATCTTCTTTGCACTTCAAAAGAGTCGAATTAAACGAACAAACATCTTGTGAAGAATCATTGCTAAGTACGTCAGCTGGATCAAGTGTTCCAGCTAAGTCATATACTTTGAATGTACCATTACCGTTCTGAAAATTATCCTTATCAATAGTGACTACGAATTCGAAACTCTTTCCAATAAAATTTTGTATAACAGTAGGAAGATTTTTTGGATCTTGAATCTAGGAAAAAGAACATAATTACATGCTTGACAATAGATTAAAAACTTATCGATTTGTAAAACAAATAACATTAATCAAAGTGATTGAAAATACCTCATCAAAGGAACCGTTCAATAATTGAGATGCACTTTGATTTAAGATATCAATTATAGTATTATCCCACAATATACACTTTGTTGATCCAGATTTATCCGAGACACATAAATGAAGTTTAAATCTAAAATAATAACAATAAATATTACAAAAGTATAATTTAAATAACTAGAATTTATAAAATTCAAAAGAGAAACAAAAATACAAAGGATTATACTTTGGAGTAACATTTGTTGATTTTAATTTGCATCTTTCGTACCAAAAAATCTTTTTGTATGGAGAACTTTGACACAAATTATCCATTGAGTCCTGAATGGTTTGAGTTCTACAATTAGAATGTAAGAAACTATTGACTTTGTCAGTCAATTTTTCTTGATTAGGAAGAGATAACAACAATGAAATGTGATTTTAGGGTTAAAGACTTATGGAGTATATATAGAGTACGATTAGGATAAGTTTTAGGGTTTCATAAATATGTCAAATATAAAAGATTTAAATTTAGGTTAACTACAAAATCGAGTTTAAAATATTTTAAAAAGGAAATATATTTATTTTCTATAGGTAAAATAAGGAAATAAAGTCGTTAATACGAAAGCTAGTTGGTATGACTATCTAGCGTTTTGAGGTCTTGGAAGCGGCGGATAAGAGAAACATCGAGCGTTTTGAGCGTCTCAAAGCTAGAGAGAGGCTTGGCTGTGATAATTTGCAGTCCGCACAAAACTACACCGAAGCGATGACGTACTTGCTAGCGTGCAGAGGAATCTATTCGATCAGACTCCAAGCCCGCAAGAGTAGCAAACTGTGGAACAAAGTTAGATTCCAACTCAGCTCGCCCCGACGAAGCCAATTCTGGATACAACATATGCTACAACCATCTTCGGGATGATAGAAGAGATGATATCGCAATTCCACAAGGCGACAAGCTCAGCACCAGAGATTGGGTAAATTCTAGCCCAAGCCCAAGCCCAGAATTCACCATTCTCTCTATGAATGAGATGGATCTCGGTAAACTGAGGGCCAAGACTGCGTTGCCTCTTGTATGATGTAACCACAGACCCACTGGAGTTCTTGAGTGCGTTCAGTTTCATGACAGGAGGTACAAATTACCACCTGGACCAAGAACATGCGGCATACTGCCACTCTTCACTAAAAACTTGACTGAGGATGCACTAGTGTGGTTCATCAAGTTGCCCACATGGTCAATTGAAAGCTTCAATCAACTAGCCAAACTGTTTATGAAACAGTACGTTATATACGTCAACCATGACACTTCCACGGCCGAGCTGCGGTCCTTAAGGCAAGGAGTCAACAAGACTTTGAAGTCATACCTCGGATGTTTCTGGAGGATAATGACCAATGCTAAAGTCAGCGACTACATGGCCATTGAAGCATTAAGAACTAGAATGGTTAGTGACAAGGCCCTCTGACAAGACCTTTTCGTGAAAAGACCAATGACAGTATCGGACACCTTATACAGAGTAGCAAGGCAAGCCGAGTACATCGAGGAAAAGCAAATCCTTGCAAAAACTCAGAAGGCTCAATGCGAGTCTGGAGCGAAAGAGCCAAAGGAAGAGTACCAGGAGCCAAGACAGCACAATAATCACAGAAGAGCTATCTCGGCGATAGCGTTCCATGTCGGGGTTACAGACAACCAAGGAAAATATTGCGCCTTCCATGAGTGGGCCGGCTATCAACCTCAAAATTTAAACACCTCCAAGAATTACTCCCTAAAAAATACAGCAAAGGCGAATTAAATCTCTCTGAGGAGAAAACTCAGCAATTCTGGTTGTAGAAACGAAAAGAAGCTGAGTTACGAGAAGCGGCCAACAAGTCGGCAACCTAGAACAATGCCTCTAAAGATGGAGATAAGCGCGCAAGGAATGGACCCAAAGTTTTCGAATAGGATGACCAGTGAGTAAACGTGGCTATCATCATGGGAGGCCTCCAATCGTGTGATGACACTATACAGTCCATCAATTAGTACAAGTGTAAGGTTGTAGCTGCAGTCAGCCTTAAGGAATTCATCTCTGTCAGAAAGTTTTACACCTGCCGACTCAGAGATCTCGTTCTATCCATACAATCTTAAAGGTGTAAGCTTTCCGCACAACGACCCGCTAGTTGTCAAGCTCCAAGTTGCTGATTATGATGTCTCTCAGATACTTATCGACACCAGAAGCTCAGTCAATATGATCTTCAAATAGACTTTGGATCAGATGGCACTCCCGGATCTTAGAATCAAGCCGGTCGATAGAATCCTTACCGCGTTCGATGGCAGTTCTATACATGCCATAGGAACATTCAAATTGTCAATTCATGCAGTCAAAATCACAAGATGGATTAAGTAGTTGGTGGTCGATAAGCTGCCAATTTACAATATGATCTTGAGAACACCTTGGATCCACGCAATGAAGGTGGGCCAGTTGAGCTACATTCAATGTGTAAAGATTTAACTGATAAAGGAACTTACACTCTGTCGAGGCGATCAAAAGATGTCAAGAAGATGCTTCGTTGAAGCTACACAACAAATCTTGTATGACCACATCGAGTATTAGCAAAAGGGCCACTTCGGAGCCTCCTGCTCTTGAGAAGCCAGACAGATCGAGAGTTGAACCCATCAACATCGACTTATCTGACTCCACAAAGTACATTAGTATTAGAGTCAAATTAGATAAACCAATTCGAGAAAGGATAACTAAACTTCTCAAACAAAATGTCACGACGTTTGCATGGACGGTAAATGACATGCCTAGAATCGATCCAAGGATAGCAAGTCACAGATTGAACATCGATCCTACGTATAAGCCGATAAAGCAGAAAATGTGGAAGTTAGGGCCTGAGAGGATAAAAGCCGCGATCAAAGAAGTCAAGAAGCTTCTCGATGCGAGGTCAATTGTGGAAGTACAATATCTCAAATGGCTAATCAACCCGATTGTAGTACCAAAGAAGAACGGCAAATAGCAAGTCTGCGTAGACTTCACCGACCTAAACAAGGCATATATGGAAACAGCTTCCCTTTGACAAATATAGATCGGACTGTAAAAGCAATGGCAAGGAACAACAATTCTCGTTCATGGATGCTTTCTCGGGCTACAACCAAATCAGGGTGCACCCTGATGACATGGAGAAAATCTCATTAACATATTGTTACAAGCGCCCTTCAGCCTTAAGAACGCAGGAGCTACTTATCAATTGCTTGATAACAGAATGTTCACCGAACAACTCGATCATACGATGGAGGTTTACATTGACACATGATGGTCAAGTCCTTGAAAGCCAAAGATCATGCTCTCTGTTTCGAGGCATTAAAAGAGTATCAGATGAAACTAAACCCGAGTAAGTGCATATTCGGAGTAACTTCAGGAATTCCTAGGGTATATTGTTACCCAAAGAGAGATCTAGGAATTACCATCTCCAACAAACAAACAAGAAGTCCAAATGCTGACAGGACGAATTACCGCACTAAATCGTTTCATTGTCCGATCAACAGACAAGTGTCTTCCTTTCTATCAACTCCTATGAGGAAACAAGAACTTTGAATGGGATGATAAATGCGAAAGCCTCTTTTCTGAGTTGAAATTATATCTGTCAACTCCACCGGTTTTATAAAAACCTGAAGACGGAGAACCGCTTTACTTATATATTGCAGTGACGTCATCGGTGGTAAGTAGCGTACTCGTAAGAGAAGATAAGGGAGTCCAATATCCATTCTTCTCCACAAGAAGGTGTCTTGATGGAGCTGAATCCCATTATCCGACAACATAGAAACTCGCTTTGGTAGTTGTAACTTCAGCAAGGAAGTTACGATCGTACTTTCAGTCTCATACAATTATTGTTAACTAAATGGGCTATAGAACTCAGCGAGTATGATGTAGAGTTCATAGGAAGAACTAGTGCCAAGTCACAAGTTCTGACGGAATTTCTCATCGAACTATCCCCCGAGTTGGAGCCATTAGAAACAGACGAGTCTCCTCAAGTTTGGAAACTCTTCGTTGATGGATTGTCTTTGTAACATGGATCTGGAGTCAGAATTCGACTTCAAACTCTGACAGGCAAAGTACTGGAACAATCATTCTGACAAGCTTTACCAGCTTCAAAAAATGAGGCCGAGTACGAGGCATGAATTTCTAGAATTTGACTAGCAAAACAAAGTTGGAGCTTCCCAACTCTAATGCTATTGTGACTCTCAGTTAGTTGTCAATCAAGTTTACGACGGCTACGATACGAAGAATGACTGGATGGAGCATACTTGAAGGTTGTAAAGGAGTTATCAAAAGACTTGAAAGTCAAGGTCATTAAGATTTCCCGAATAGATTACACTTTGGCCGATGCATTGGCAGCCGTTGCTTTCACTACGGATCCTGTTCCAAGACGAGTCTTCTCGGTGGAGAGCATTGACCAGCCAAGTATTCAACTTCCAAAAGGAGACATCATCGTCACGGCAATCACAGACTTGGGTGAAGATCTTGATATGGAGGTTGACAACCTCCCTCGAAATGGAGAAATAACGATCGATTGGAGAGATGAGATACTCGTGTATATACTCGATGGCAAAAATCCAGAAGATTGATAGACAGCTCAAAAGCTCAAAGCCAAGTGTGCTTTCTACGCACAAATTATTGGAAAACTTTACCACCAATGTTTGAACGGAAAATTGCTTACATGTATCCACGACGACCTGGCGAGAAGAGTTATGCGCAAAACACATGAAGGAGCTGGAGGAAATCATACTGGTGGACGATCCCTTGTGCATAAGATCCAAACACTTGGGTACCACTGGCTGACTATGGCTAAAGATTGTCCAGACTATGCGGCTTAGTGTGATAAGTGCCCCAACTGAAGAGCTGACTTTGTCGATCATGCCTTATCCGTTCATGCGTTGGGAAATGGACATAGTAGGGGCTTTACCATCATCTCGGCAAAAATTTTCATGCAAGTTATGACCGACTACTTCTCTAAATGCATCGAAGCTGAGGCATATTCTCAAATAAAGTATCGAGACGTAGTCAAGTTTATTTGAAAGAACATCATTTGCTAATATGGTCTACCATACAAAATTGTCATGGATAACGGTTCTCAATTCATCTCGGCGAAGTTCATCAACTTCTGCGCAAGACGAGTCAGTCATTCTATGCCTAGAAACCCGCAAGGTAACGGGCAAGTAGAGTCAATGAATAAGCATATTGTGGATATACTGAAGAAACTTTTCACAAAAGCCGAGTCTTAAAATCTCACCGAGTAGATCTCGAAAAAATTTCTATGAAATTAAGTAGAGTCTTCAAATCTCACACATCTAAAATCAAGTCGTAAAACCTTGCCAAGAAAACTTCACAAGAAATTTTTGAGTCTTCAAATCTCGACAACGGCCGGGACCCTACTCCCTAAGATGAGTCTTAAAATCTCACCGTGTCTCAAAATCTCGCTCGTCATAGTCGAGTCTTAAAACTCTCACACGATTTGAAGCCAAGTCTAAATATCACCGAATCAAGTTTAACTCTCGAAGCTATGAAGGCGAGTCTTAATCTTGACGGGTCTAAAAATCCGGCTTGCAATAGCCAAGTCTTGAAACCTCGCATGAATTTAAGTCGAGTCATAAATCTGGCGGAGTCTAAAAATCTTGCTCAAACTAAGCCGGGTCATTAAACCTCCCCGAGATGGAATTATCATTAATAATAGAGGCAAGTCTCAAACCCCTCCTAAGCCGAGACCAAGTTCTCGCAAAAAGAAGTACCTAATTTTCACTGCTAAAACCTAGTTCTAAATTTCGCTGGGAGAAATTTGTTAAGGGTCGAATTTAACAAAGAATAATAAGTAAAAAAATATATGTAAAAATAATAAATGCATGTTATACGTAAAAAAAAAGATTCTTTAAAAGTATCCTAGTAAATAGGGATAAAGCATTTAAAAAAAGGGAGGAAAAGAGCAAGGAGTTAATATCTAGTCTCGACTCACTCATCTTCCGCACGCTTCCCACCATCAAGACCAAGCCCCACGTCAGCAACATTTGGCAAAAAAATAGCAACATTTTAGCCATATTCCTCGAAACCATGTGTTGGAACCGAAACGAGTTCAAAATCTCGTATACTAACCTTTGAACAGTCTCTAGTCCCAGGAGTAGTAACCTTGTTTGGGTCAGCACTAAATGCCAGAGCACTCCTTAGAGCTGAAGCAGCTTTACCTAACTAGGAAGACTCTCCAATGTCCAAGGAAGGAACAGTTAAGTCATCGGGAAGCAGCTTCACAACGACTTCTCTGTCGATGGCCTCCTTGGTATCCTGGAGTCGGTCAGAACTGAGTTTGATGACGGAGGACTCAACAGACACCTTCTTTTTGAGAAGGATCTCAACCAAACTATTATACCCAATCCATTGAGCATACGTGAGACAAGGCTTGAGATTGGATTCGGGAGATTCGAACTTGGCAGAAATCTTCTCCAAGTGACCGGATAGGCAACCTACCAAAATCACGTTAACAACTACTCTTGAAAACAATTAGGGGACGTAAGAAAAAAATGAGACTTACCTTTAAAAGCGTCCAAGTCAGGTTGCAAAGAAGAGATGGTAGAGTTAGCTTTTTTAGCTGCGTTAAGAGAAAGGCGCCAACTTTTTGTGGTAACCTCCAAAGCCTTTTTGAGAGCCGAGATCTCTTTGTCACTTTTGAGAGATTTCTCCCGCTCCGCACGCAACTCAGCGCTAGTCACAACAAGTTCAGCATGAGTCTCTTCTATAGAAGACTTGGGTTTGACCGCCTTAAGATGTGACTTGCTCGTCAGATCAGCCATCTTAGTCCCTTTTCTGAGAATTTCAACCTCAACAACTAGAGACTTCTCTCGGCTAAGGAATTCATCGTTATGACAGGCAACAAACTACAAGAAGCAAAAACATTAAAAGAAAGGAGGCAAAGTAAAAGTTATCAATAGAGCGACAAGGCTAAAGAAAAATTAACCGTATACAGCGCATGAGCTACCCCAACATACTCCTCCCGATCAAGCATGTCGGTTGGAGGAGGAAGGAGCTCAACCAAGTTCCTAAGAAAGTACATCAACTTGGTACTTTCTAGTCCACATTCTGTAATCAGCGTAGACTCTTTGATACCATAATCAAAGCTGAAGTTGCTAACAGCTTTGATGTTTTTGCCCTGAAGGAACCTTGATCAGAGAAGCGGGCTCCTTGTGTTTAAATGTTGCTCTCATTGCGATATCAAGAGCGTCAGCACGACCCGACATCATCGTAAAATTTCTAATGACTTTGTCTATTTAAGGTCTAGCAAAAGAGAGTGTGATGAGTTTACCCGATTTGGCGGGATCACGCAACAATTTCTTTTTCTTGTGCCTTTTTCCAAAGAGCTGGAGGCCCGAGTAGGAGAAGTAGTTCCGGCAGCAGGAACGTCCCTCCATAATTGTCTCCTCAGAGACGATCTCGGAAGCAAACGCCAGAAGAGTAGCTTCAAAAGTAGAAGCCAGTAAAGTGATAACAAGGTTTTTTCGGTTTCTAGGCTATCAAATCATTGAGCAAAG
>OVBA01008194.1:0-12991 GCA_900406435.1 Lepidium aucheri
ACGAAAACTAATACACTTCAAATTCTTAACTTTACCATACAAAACTAACTTCACCAAACTAACTTTATAAACGTAAACCCTAACTACACCACAAACACACAAACCTACAAACAAATTAGGAACTAGAAACCCGCAAACACACAAACCCACGAAACTAGAAACAAACACTACATTTCAAATCGGCAGAAACCTAAATCTACAGACATGAACAAATTCGAGAATGCATTACAACGCAACCTGAAGCAACACACACAACCCACACGAAACCAACCGAAATCGCGAACAAAATCTAAAACAAAAACAAATGAAAGAAGAAGGAAAGAGATGAGTTTTTTTTACATTAATAAGGGTACAATCTTAATTGCACCCTTTCTTTGTTTTTTTTTTGAATCTATTTCAGTAATTACCATATAAATTCATCATATTTGAGTAATTTTTTCTTAATTAATTAGTTATAGGTTGTTTTCATAAGGAACAAGACGGTGCACGATGAAGAATATAATAATAAATATACTGCGAGACCTAATAATTAAAATAAAGTATATCATTTGTTGTTTGTTGTTGTGATCCATACTTTCATTTGTCAGATTTGTTCCAATTATTTTTGGGGTGAATTTGTTAGATGACAAAAAATAAGCATAAAATTAGGGAAATGACAATTTCAAAATCTAAATTAGGAATCTGACATTTGTTTACTCTTTTACCTTTAGGATTTAATAATATAATGTTTTAAAGCGCGTGTAACTGATTAAGCGCGTGTAAGGCGATTTTGTTTTCATTTTATTTTCTGGCGCTTCTGTTCCGGTGATTCTCCGGTGACTTTTTCTCCGGCATTTCAAGATTGGTCTCCGGCTTTCTCCGGCAATCTGTATGTGGTTTTTGGTCTTTCTCTAATGGTTTTGTTGAGATCTCTAGTTCTCCCACCATGATTTCTAGCTCTGTTCAAACTTCTGTAAGTTCTTCTTCTCCGATTTCTGGATCTTCGAATCTGATAATTGATTCTATTCAAATTGGAGATTTTGTGTCTCCGATTACTATCTCTGCTCAAGATGGGGGTTCTTCTCCTCCGACTCTTGCTCCGATTCCTTCAATTGTGAGTTCTTCCCCTCCGATTCTTGCTCCGATTCCTTCAATTGTGAGCTTTTCTCCTCTGATTTCTTTGGACTACTTAGCCTATGTGCTCCCAAAATCCAGCAATACTGTTTCGAAAATCAATTTGGATCTATCTTTTTCAAATGGTACTTTTTCTGCTGCTATTCCGGATGATTTTGCTATCGACTCTCCTCCTTTATGGTCTGATTTTATCCTAGGGCATTTTATTGGTGATGCTCCTCATGTGGGATCTGTTCATGCGATAGTCAATCGTATTTGGCAGAATCAAACCAAATCTCTCAAGATTGATGTTAATTTTCTCAGTTCCACATCTGTTGTATTTCGCATTTCTGATGAAGGTGTTCGTAATCGAATCTTAAGAAGAAATTTCTAGCATATTGGTGAAGTACCATTGGTTATTCGTTAGTGGTATCCTGATACTTCTTCTTAGAATCTTGATATTACCCCTCTTCCTATGTGGGTTGACTTCTCTGGTGTTCCAAATAATCTCTTCTCTTATTCGGGGCTCAGCTTTCTTGCTAGTCACATTGGTGATCCAATCAGACTTCACCCAAAAATAGAGAAATGTTTGCGTCTTGATGTTGCTAGAGTCTTGATTGAGGTTGATCTTCATCGTCCTCTTCCATCAAACATTTTCATCGTGGCTGGTAAATTTTTAGAAGCAAGTGTGTCTGCTAACTTCCCATGGCTCCCTCCTCGTTGCTGTTCATGTAATAAATGGGGCCATGCGGTTAAGGGTTGTATGAGAAAAGTGGGTAAACAAAATTCAAAGGTTGCCTGTGACATTGTTCCTGTGTCCGGTTCTATTGTCTCTGATGCTGTCCCTGTGACTGGAATTTCTGTGAAATATGATGCTGCTACTGCTCTTGTATTAGATTCTGTTATATCTGATATTGTTCCTAGGACTGATCTTACTGCTTTTTCTGTTAATGCTCAAGTGACTAATGTTGAAGTTTCTCCTTCGATATCTCTAATGTTTCTTCAATCCCAAAGAGTTCTTCTCCAAAAAATATTTCATTGGAGACTTCAGTTCCATCTCCTTCTGATTTGCCTAATCCTATTAAGGATTCTTTGTCTGCTCAGAATTCAGAATGGAAAACTGTAATACTTTCTAATCGTGTTGCTTTCTCTCCCAGCTTGGTGTTGAAGGATTCTTCAAACCCTATTAAACTTGCTTGTATCTCCCCTTCTTTTCGTTTTCAGGTGCTTAATGAGGATAGAGAGGATGGTGAAATCCTTGAACAAATAACAATACGGGATAAGAAAGGCAAGGGCAAAGAAAATAAAAGCATCATAACTCGTCTTAAGTCAACTAATTCAGTCTCTTCTACCAACGCAAAAGCTTCTAGTAGGAAGCTATGATCTCTTTTTTTCCTGGAACTTGCGTGGTTTCAATCAAGCCCGCAAGCATATTATGGTTCGTAATTGGATAAAAGAAGTAAAACCTTTGTTTGGCTGCTTTCTGGAAACTAGAGTTCAGGAGGTTAACATTGAAGCTATTGTAAATTTTGTTGTTCCAGATTGACAGATTATTTCTAACTACTGTCATCATCGTCTTGGTAGAATTTGGATCTACAATTCTCCAGATGTTGTTCTTACTTCTCTATTCTGTAGTGCTCAGCTCTTGTCTTGTTCAGTTCTTCTCAAATCGACAAATGAGTAGTTCTATTGCTCTGCTGTCTATGCTTCCAATTTTGAATTGGATAGACGTGTTCTTTGGAATGACCTGCAATCCTTTCATAGTAATTTTGGCTGCCATCTTGTCCCTTGGATTATTCTTGGAGACTTTAATGAGATTCTCTCATCTTCTGAACATTCAAGAGTTTTGGATTACATTCCTGATCAGACTGGTATGTCTTATTTTAGTGATATGGTTCACAATTATGATCTTGTTGATTTATCCTTTTCTGGTCCTTTGTTTACTTGGTGGAATAAACGAAGCACTGAACCTAGTTGGTAAAAAGCTCGATCGGGCTTTGGTGAATGGAACTTGGTTAAACTCTTATCCTCATTCTTGTGAAAATTTGAGGCTGGAGCTATATCTGATCATCTCCGTTGTGTGGTCAAGTTATCCTCATCTGTTTCTTCATCCAGAAAGCCATTTAGATATTTTAGCTTCTTGGCTGATCATACTGATTATATCTCGAATCTCTGCGAGTTGGTCTAGTTCCCCTCCACTCTATCATTCAAGATCTGCTCTTCACATATTTCACAAGAAGTTGAAATTACTCAAGTCAGTTCTCCGAGAAATGGATAGGACTCATTTTGGAAATATTCCTGACCGAACTAAGCAGGCTTATACAGACTTATGCAGTCTCCAAGAGCAAGCTATACTCTCTCCTAGCTCTATAACTTTTGAAGCAACTACAATGGCTTCTTCTAACTGACATAGTCTTGCTTGTCCCGAGGAAAGGTTTTACAGACAAAAATCTGGAATATGTTGGCTTGGTGCAGGGGATTAGAATTCAAAATATTTCCATCGTATGGTTCAATCTCGAACAACTATGAATACTATCATAAGTATTACAATTCTAGTTCCAAAGCACTCTAGTCCCAAAGCACTCTATGGTAGCTAAGATATAGGATTATATGCCCATAGCATGTTGTAACTTCATCTATAAGGTGGTCTCGAAGTTGATTGCAAATCGTCTCAAAGTAATATTGCCTGATGCGATTGAACTGAATCAGACTGCATTTATCAAACGTTGTTCACTGCTAGAAAATGTTCTTTTAGCAACTGAGTTGGTGAAGGATTACCACAAATCTTCAATATCCTCAAGGTGTACTATAAAGTTTGATATCGCAAAAGCATTCGACACAGGAAACTGGGATTTCATAAAGTCTGCTTTACAAACTATGGGCCTTCTTGATCAATTTATTCAGTGGATTGGTATATGCATCTCTACTGCTAGATTCTCTGTTGTTATCAATGGTGACCTCGAGGGTTATTTCACCAGTTCAAGGGGTATTAAAAAGGGATGTTCACTATCTCCCTATCTATATGTTATCGTCAACAATATTCTTTCTAAACTACTCAACTCTGCTGTTTCTTGTTCACAGTTTGGGTATCATCCGCATTCCAAAGAAATTGGTCTCACCCATCTTAGTTTTGCTAATGATATTCTTGTGTTTGCTGATGGATCCCCTGCATCTTTAAATGGCATAATGGAAGTTTTAAAACAATTTGGAGAGAAGTCTGGTTTGTGTATAAACGCAAGTAAATCCTCTATATTCATTGCAGGGAGGGAGTATTCTTCTCTCATTGATGCTGCAGTCCAAGCTGGTATAACTCTGGATAATCTGCCTATTAGATATCTGGGTTTACCTCTGACCACTAAAGTAATGACTAAAAGCGACTATGAGCCTCTTGTATCTAAAATCCGCAATCGCATATCTTCATGGACCTCTAGATTGCTTTCCTTTGCTGGTTGTGCACAATTGATTCAATCAGTTATCTCGAGCATTTTGAACTTATGGTGTTCTACCTTCTAACTTCCTAGTGCTTGTTTTACTGCAATTGAAAGGATGTGCTCAGCTTTTTTATGGACTGGATCCTTGAATGTTTCAACAAAGGCAAAAGTTAAATGGAAAGAGGTTTGTTTATCAAAAGAAGAAGGTGGATTAGGCATCAGACCTCTAAAAGACTCCTCCAAAGTCTTTGCATATCATCTGATCTGGAGGCTTGTTTCTTCAACAGATTCTCTTTTGTCCAATTGGGTAACTCATTAACTTCTCCGTTTAGTGGCTGATGCATATGTAGATAACTCCTGGCACTTTAGATCTGCAGGGCTTCGTCGTTTTGCTCCTCTTATTGATCAAATTTGTCTGAACCATTCACCTGACTCCTCACTAGGTTCTGATCTGGTTCTT
Organism: Lepidium aucheri; assembly: GCA_900406435.1. Classification (NCBI taxonomy): domain Eukaryota; kingdom Viridiplantae; phylum Streptophyta; class Magnoliopsida; order Brassicales; family Brassicaceae; genus Lepidium; species Lepidium aucheri. The sequence continues at coordinate 4,984 of OVBA01008194.1, forward strand.
TGGAGACACTCTTCCAATGTCTTCAGACCTTTTTTCTATGCAAAACATACATGGCAACAGATCCGTGATCAAAGTCCTTTGGTTTCATGGAGCAAGATTATTTGGTTTCCTCAAAAGGTGCCCAGATTCTCATTCATAGCATGACTGGTCATTAAGGACAGACTTGCAACTGGTTTAAGAATGTGCAATTGGGGGATCCAGGATTGTGTCCTATGCGGTGAAAGGAATGAATCAAGAGATCACTTATATTTTGTCTGTCCTTATAGCTTTTCTATCTGGTTTTCTCTTGCAAGTGTACAGCTTGGCTCAAACATCGATCCGGATTGGACTGCCACTTTATCATACCTCACGCATCATAAGTTTAGTAGGCTGGACTTTGTGCTTATAAGGTTAGTCTTTCAGGCCACTTTATACTATGTTTGGCGGGAGAGAAACATTCGTATCCATGGAGGTATAAGCTCCTCATTCTCAGCTCTCTCTCTTGTGATTGATAAGATCATTCACAACTGCATTTCTTCTCTGAATTATAGAGCTCCTCACAGGTTGAAACCCCTTCTTCGATGTTGGTTTGAGATTCGAAGACTCTGATTTGTTTTCAGCTATTTCTTATGTTTGTATTAAGCTGATTCTTTGTATATAAACTCATGTATATATCTTTTTGATGATCAATAAATTTCACATTTCATCAAAATAAATATATATATATATATATAATGTTTTATTTATATGTATAGTGTTATAGTTAGTAGTATAATCTTTTTAGTTGTACATATAATGAGTTTGATATATATAAATAACATAGAGTATAAAAATGAATAAGAGAGAAGTCTCATAATTTACAACGATAACTATTAATATAATCCTATAAATTTTTAGATAAACCTACAAGAGAAATAATAATATGATAATCGTATTGTTAGCAATGTATTATAAGGATAAAATAACAATTGTCAGTAAGCATTAAACAGTAACCTTTTTTTTGTTATTTTGCCAATTTAGAAGTTTTTTTTTGGTGAAGAAACAGGGACAAGTCCACTTATATTAAATTAAAAACATCAACAACAAACCATGTGAGAAGTCTCAATCCCCTCAGCATCCTGTAAACAAATGGGCCAAAATTGCTGATGGTAAGTATCTAACCAATGAAAATCAAATGGGAATATAAAGGCATGGTTAGCTAAGCCGTTACCAAGATGGTTAGCTTCCCTATACACGTGAGAAATTCGGACCAACCAGTCCCTAGATAAAAAAGGCATAGCACAAACGTACTAGGAAGGACAGAGGATGATAATCACAAATCCGTGTCGTAAGAAAACCAACAACCATCTTTGAGTCAATCTCCAACTCCACTCGCTCCACCCGTCGTTCCCAAGCCAACTATAGACCATAATATACACCCCATAGTTCTGCTAAGGGCGTAGAGCATATCCCTATATTAAGAGCAAATCCCACTGTCCATTCACCGTGCATATCTCGAATCACACCACCTGTTGTGGCACGACCCGGGTTACCATGTGAAGCTCCATCTGTGTTCACTTTAAACCAAGTTGGTGTAGCTGGGCGCCATCATATTCTTCTCAGCTCTTTCCTTACCCACGGTCCATCCTTCCCCACGGAATAGTAGGCCTGAGTTATTTCTTTCGTAGAGTCCTTGAAGAACTTAGCACGATCGCGACATCGTACTTGCTGAGCTAAAACCTCCGAACAAAGTCACTTCCAACACCACCATAATCCGATAGCAAACAATGTCTCCTAGTCACTCTCGGCCACTTTAATGTGTGTACTCAGATTTGCATGGAGCCATTCAAAAATCGACTGTGAGAAAAAAGTATTTACACTACATTGCGGAACAAGGCGTCTCCAAATACCCTCACTTGCAGGACAATCTCTTAGTGCATGTATCAATGTCTCATAGCCTCCTTTACACACCACATAGACAGCCGAGGCACGCAAATGTCATCTATGCCTTTCGGCATTTGTCATGATAGATTGGTGCTCTACCAACCATAAAAAAGTTTAAACTCTTTTTGGGACTTTGGCTTGCCATATATTACTGTAGAAACTCGACATATGCTGTCGAGGCTGAGTATTCTTGGTCAAGAAATGGTATGCGGACTGCACTATGAGTTGACCATTAGCCGAGCCATGCTAAGATAAATGGTCATGAGCACCCATAACCGTATCCACAACACTCGAAAACAAGCACAACCGAGTGTGTTTATAAATATATGGAGTAATAGCAGACCAATTCCGACCAGTATTTGAAGTCCACATATCACATATCCGATGTTCTAACAAATATGCGGGAATCGGTTAAACACTCGTTGATACTAGCGAGTCATTAGACAACTATTTATCACTTTAAAAACGAATTTGTCCGCCATTCCCAAGCACCCACCCTGTACCCGGGACAATGACATCTCGAAGTGCTAAACAAATATGGCTCCATGAGGAGGACCAGCGTCCTTTGGGTACAAGCCAGCTCGTGTCATGAATATCTCCCACTCGATATTTACTTTGTAAAAGTTGAGCCCATAGCTACACATTGTCGTGTAAGAGACGCCAGCCAAACTTAGCTAGTATAGCTTTATTTACTTGTGTTGATTTCCTGATTCCCAATCCACCATCCGCTTTGGATAAAAAAACTCGATCCCATGATATCAAATGTTTCTCTTTTTCTCCATAGACTTCCCTTATGAATGATCTAGATATATAATCTAGCTGATTTAGCGTATGTTGCAACAAAGCCATTGTCGACATTGTTTGAGTAGGAATAGAAGATAAGATAGACTTTGTCAAAGTAATTCGACCAGCTAGGCTCAAGAAACGTCCCTTCCATCCAGTTAGTCTTGACGAAACCCGTTCAACTACATCACCAAAAGTGTCCTTGTTTATCCTCTTTTGTAATATCGGCATCCCCAAGTATTTCCCTAACTCACATGTGTGTTGAATACCATTTACAGCACTTATGCTCCTTACCTAATCTCGAGATACATTATCGAAGAAGCAAATGTTCGACTTAGCTAGACTTATACGTTAACCACTAACGACACAAAAGCGATCAAAAATCCCATGAATGACCCGCACTTGTGAGACCGAGGCTTCAGTAAACAAGATTAGGCCATCAGCAAAACATATATGCAAAAGCTGTGGTTCACCATGTGCTAAACAAATTGGCTTCCAATCCTTAGAGGCAACCGATAGCTCAACTTGATGATATAAATGTTCCAGGCAGAGGACAAACAGATAAGGCGATAAAGGATCACCTTGTCTCAAGCCAGGAGAAAGCTTAAATGGAGTCATCTTTTCACCATTGAGTAGCAATGTTATATACGGTACCCGAACACATGTCATAATCCAATGAATCCAAGATGGAGGCAATCGAGCCGCTTGTAAGGTGTCTTCCAAAAAATCTCAGCGGGTTTGATCATAAGCTTTCTCGAGATCCAACCTAAAAAGCATCTATCCTTTCCTCCCTTTCTTCCTTTTCATCGAATGTACTGTCTCCAAAACCACAATAATATTATATGTACTCAACCATCCTGGTATAAAGCTGAACTCTGCTGGACTAATAAGTTTAGACATCACCTTCTTCAACCTCATAACCATAGTTTTAGTAATAATTTTGAACAAAACATTACATAAACTGATCGGTCAATACTGCTGAATTCTTTCTAGGTTAGCCACCTTAGGGATCAAAAGGTATCATCTGCCCCTTCCGGCAACATCATGTAGCAAAAAACGATAAGACAAAACTCATTACCGAAGCACCTACTTCGTGCCAACAATGCTGGTAAAAAATAGGGTGATAGCTATCCGGTACTAGAGCTTATACTTCCTCATGCATCTCACCAAAACCTCAATCTCACAACTAGTAAATAGTCTATTCAATTCCGCCAGCTTGGAATGGACCAAAGAGACAAAGCCTTTGTGTGGTAAAGTAGTGCTCAAATCTATAAGATTGGACGTAGAGTATAGATTTTTATAATAATTCGTAGCCAGGCTCCTACCTATTCTTTCACAGATACCCACATATACTCATCATTCTTGAGCAATTCCACTCTATTCCTCCGCTGTCGAATCACTGTCGAAGTGTGAAAAAACTTAGTATTTCTATCCCCACAAACGACCCATTTTCCCTATACTTTTGGAACCATATCATCTCTTCGTGTTCCAACGACATATCTAATTTCTTTTGACAGCTTCTCTCTTGTTCCAGCAACGTATCACTTGGAGACACATCCACAGAGTCTTATATTTCTCAGCTTTTCCATTAACTCAAGTTTCCTATGATGGACATTGCCGAAGACTTCTTTATTCCACTTTCTTAGGGCCCTTTGTAGCTTTACCAAGGCCGTCAGAGTAGAGACCAGGCTGTCCCAAGAATTTGCTAGTAGTTCTTTGAAGCTCGGGTGTTGCGGCCAAGCTGCTTCAAACCGGAACGAGCGACTTTTCGGATCTAAAGTCTCAACACAACAAAGCTGTAGTAAGAGGGGAGCATGATCAGACGAAAATATAGGTAAGTGTGTAACCACTGCATCTTGCCACTTCAGCCTAGCGTGTGCGCAACACAAGACCCGGTCCAATCTTTTTGCGATAAAATTCACATCTGTTGGACCTCTACGCCATGTAAAGCGACTACCCCTTATCCCCATATCCACTAAGGAGGAGTTATTAATCCATTCACCAACTCTAAGGAATCAGGAGACAATTGACCATTACCACATGTCCTCTCATCAGCTCGGAGGATCACATTAAAGTCCCCACCTATAATGATCGGATCATGAACACCATTAACCAAAGCTTGAAGATGAGTCCATAAACCCTGCCTTCAAGTAGCTGATGGGCTACATAAACAACCACAAGATTAAGAATATCACCACTGTTATTTACCTGAACATGAATAAACTAATCTGAAGTCTCCATAATGGAAATTGTTCCAATACTTCTCTTCCACAATAACCATATTCCTCCACTCTGACCAACGGTATCAACTCGAAAATTCTCTTCAAAACACAAACCTTGACAGATACGTGTAGCTTGATCACCAGAAGCATGTGTTTCAAAAAAATGCCAAAATATCGACTTCCTGTTGTTTCAATATGTAACATATGGATCTACGAAAACTAGGTTTATTCGCCACTCGACAGTTCTGTAATAGAAAATTCATCATAAGATAAGCAAGCACGAAAATGAAAACTACCGAGGAATCCTGTTAAACCTCCAACACATCATCCGAAGTGGTACGATTATCAACATACATTCCGACCATATCATGTAATGAACAAGGACTCGATTCCGCGTTAGCCATTATACCCTCATTCACATTCATACCTCTTACACCATCGATTACCGGTATTATAGTACCGACACACAGAGATTCTTCCCCCACCCTCTCCACATTAACCTCATCCACACCTAACTGTTTAGGAGGACCAAATTGTGATGGAGCCTTCCATACCAAATCAAAGATTAATCCCTGCAAAGGCTCTATCCCATGCTACTTTGCCTTCGACCTTTTCTCCGAATTCCAAACTCCCAAAACCTTCCAGAAATTATTTCCAACTACAACATCATTCTTATGGTGAATCACATTACCGCCATTTGTACCACTTTCCTTCTCATTCACCATATTCTCTTTGTTTGCCTCACTACCACCACCAGTCTCCATAACTACCGTAGTTACCGATTCCTCAACCTCCATTTGTAATGTACCAAACCTATTCGAGCAGTCAACTCTACCCATTTCCTTATGCGTTGCAGGGCTGCCGGATGACTGCAAATCTAGATTACTAACTGGACCCATCGCGTTTATATCATTCCGTGTTGGCAAATCACGTCTGTTTGCAACCTTTTTAACAGTTGTAAACCCATCCTTTAACGATCGTGGCTGATTCGGGACTTCGAAAACCCTACTCCCTACATTAGATTGTGCTGTTGTCACCTTATCTTGAGACACATCCATCGCTTGTGATCTCTTCGGGCACACACTCGCTGCGTGACCATAAATTCATACTTTGCACATATAGTCGAGAGCCCTTTATACTCAACAAAATATTGTTTGCCATTCACAAGGACCGTCCATTTCAAAGGCTTAGCTAGGTTCACCTCCATACACACCCTTGCGAACCTAGCTTGATCCATATTCCTTGTCAAGCCTTCAACCTTAATTGGGTCTCCCACCCCCGAGCTATAGTCATAATAATTGGCAAATGGTAAAAGTAAACAGGTAACTAGGACAAACGAATCCACACAGGAGTTGTAGATATCTCATCTGTACGAGGATCAAACTCCGAATCCCATGCCTTCATCAACAAGTAATTGCCAAACACTCTCCATGGTCGTCATATAGTCCTTTTCAGATTCAAAGCGGACCATAAAGAAGTTTCTAGGTAAGTCCATCACTGCCATATCTCCAACCGGTTTCCAGAGTTCCTTAAGCTTTCGGTACATCACCGAAACCGCTGCAGTACGACAAAGGATCTTAACGATAATACAATTCTTCGAAAGACTCTTCATTGCCTCAATAACTTCTCCACCTATTGTAATCACAGCCTGACCATCTTCACCACACGGAAACTCCACTTTTGATCTATCCAAAACCGAATTCTCATCAATAACCATCTCTGCTGATTGAATCCCTCCCACGCTCGACCCGGTTACTTTAGAAACCCATGAAGAGACCTCCTTAACCTGCATCGAAGGTCTAACAATGATTCGCTGATCCACCGCAATAACATCACCTCTCTCTTCGTTAACAACACTAATATCACCACCACCATTCGCAACCCTCGCTCGTGAAGAATCCAGTCCCATCACATCAGGAGAATCACCAAACGGAGGCTTGAGAGCCACCGCCATCACCATTGATGCATTTTTTCGAAAATCTTCGTAACCCTAGCTTCTCCTGCCCGATCGTCTTTTTTCCTAGCTGTTGTCATGTTTGGGTTCTAAATTTTACTTAATTTAGAAGTTTTCTTTATTTCCTTATTTTTATTACTTTTTGTAGAATTGCCTAATCATGGAATCTTTTTTAAAGAGTACATGTCTAGTAGATTAGTCGGTGTGACATGAAAAAATAAATATATAATGACTAAGTTCATTGTGTCATTAGGGTTAATAGACAAAAAAAAAACAACCAAATACGTTATAGATTTGCTTAACGTTTCATGGAATTTTATATGAGTAATCAAGTTGTATGATTTCTGGTCGTAAAATAAATAAATCATAGACGCGTTAATATGCTGCACACGCATATGCAGCCAAAAAAGACACACTAGGCGTCTTCGTGTTAATTATTGAAACGATATTATAAGTAATTAACATTGCACATACTCTAAGAGTCTAATATGGATAAATTGGCATTTGGATATATACAAATGAGATATTGGAATATTGATGTTGTCGGGGCTCAAACTATGCGGTGGTCATTTCATTTAGTGGTTCGGTATCATCCTTATTGTAAATAGATCCTAATGACTTCATTATTTTAGTATTATAGATTACAAACCTACTTTATTATCGCCTAACTCTTGTGGTTTAGATTAGCATGATTCATCTAATCATTATAACATCGGAGGTAAGACATACTTATAACATCACTAATTAATATTATATCATTTAAATAAATGATACTATATAGAGTTATTTATTAACAAATGTCACATATATGTGATCTAATATCTTTTATAACAAATTAAATTATTATTGCATCTTTTACAATCGCACGAGAATATTATGTATAATATAATGAAAGTAATTACATCAATTGTTTAAATTGACATCAACTATTTGAGTCACTTCTTTTAAAATTATTTTGTAAGTAATGTAAATAACAGTTAAATCAATTAAAACTAACGCAAATAAATAAAATAAATAACACTATACTTCTAATTTCTTGTAGTAGATACTTGTTTTCACTACAACAAAACATTAAATTACCAACGCAATTTTACAAGTTTTTGGGAGGGAAGATTTTAGGGATGGAGTACCAACGTTTTTACGAGGC
>OVBA01008195.1:179-12989 GCA_900406435.1 Lepidium aucheri
AGTATATATATATATATAACTGTTAAATTTACATATGCAAATCAAACCATGAATTAAATAAAAAGAAAATATATTTCATATACACATATTGTAAATAAATAAAAATAATATACATATATTGATTTTCACATAAATATATCTCGTACTGTACACAGTATCATCTAGTTAAACTAATACTGGTTTATTGTACACAAATTTTATATATTAAAGTGAGATACACTTTCATTTTAACCGTATTATAAGCTTTAGGATAAAAATTAACCTAAAGATTCATAATTATCCTTAAAAATAGGATTAAGATGAGTTTTATTACATATTTTTATATAAAATTCAAATTTAATATACATTTAATAGAAAAAACTAAAATTTAACTAAAATATATCGACTATAGATTCAGTTATTGATTTGGTCTCGGTTCGGGTTTGGATTCATTTTTTCCTGGTACATAAATTAATGACTTTTGGTATTATTCAAATACTTTTATTTTTTGGATAGAGTTTTGTGCGGTATTGATAAAGTATGGGTTCAAATATTTTTATATAAAAATTCAAAATTCAAAAATATTTAATAGATAACTAAAACTTGGTTCTAGTTTGGGTTTGATTTTTCTAATACATAGATTTAGGACTCATTTGGATATATTTTTGGGTTCACTTTGGGTTAAATTTATCCAATTCAAATTAATTTTGATTTGGTTTTGGCTTCTAAAACAATATTAAAAATATCAACATGAGTTTAAGAACCAAAATGAACACATGTTAAAAAAATAATCATATTTCACGCTATAGCATGAGTATAATCCTAGTTATTCATTAATCAGCTAACTCGATTAAAAGGTTATGTTCTCCCCACATTGGGGGCTTAAGAACTAGACTAGGCTTCACTTTAAATTCTAACTAGATTTATACCCACGCTATAGTGTGTGATTTGATTTATTTTTTCAACCCATGTTAATTTGATTCTTAGATCTGTGTTGATATTTTGAACATTATTTATGAGATATTGTTCTAGTGGTCCAAAACTCGAACCAAAATCAACCCGAATTAGAAGATTTAAATTCGAGACAAACACGATAAAAATTCTCAATGGATCCTAAACCTATATACTTAGGAAACCGAACCCGACCAAATCAAAAACCTAATTCTAGAGTTTTTTAATTAAATGTTTATATATTTTGGATTTTCATATAAAAATACTCAAACCCGAATTAGAAGAATCAAAACCTGACAAAATAACATAATGAGTGCTAAATCTAAGTATTCGGAAAACAGAATCCAAACCTGAATTGGAACCGAATCAAAAATCGAACTTGTACTCGATATATTTTAATTTGGTTTTATTATTTTAAGAGATTTTTCTAGTTAGTTTTTGTTAACTTAAAATCTTATATAAAAATTTATAACCAAACTAACCTTAAGCCTATTTTAAATGGTAACTATGAACCATAAGTTAACTTTATCCTAAATTTTATAACATGGTCAAAATAATCTCCCGCTTTAATATATAAGATTTTAGCCCACATAAACAAAGAAAAATAGAATTTGACGATATAACCTTTTATTTCATATAAATTTCAATTAGACCCCAAATATTTTAAAATACAAAATAAACCCAAAAGTTGGTTCTCAGTGGCCGGTCTTTTGTCAATAGAAGAGTAACAAGAACAGCAGAACCTTTCTCGAGTCCTTCAACAATGTCTTTAACGAAAATTAAATTCTCATATATTATTTACGAATTCACAAACTCCAGCTCCACTTTCTCTTTAATCATTACAGATCTAACACTCTCACAGTGACTTATTCTTAAACAACCTTAAGAACTTGCTTACCAACGTTGGTACCATGGAGAAGTCCCACAACAGCAGCAGGACCATTATCAAGTCCTTCAGCAATGTCTTCCACGTATGTCAACTTCTCTTCTTTTAAGTACGTAAGCACAAACTCTAAGTACTTGGGAAATAGATCAATGAAGTCAACAGAGACAAATCCCTGCATTCTTATCTTCTTGTATATAATGTCAGGTAGATTTTGTAACCTGTCTCTAGTTTCAAGATGGTACTGCGAGATCATTCCACATACAGCAATTCTCCCATACGTTTTCATGTTCAGTAGCACCGCATCAAGCATTTTTCCTCCCACGTTTTCAAAGTATATGTCAATGCCTTTAGGGAAACATCTGTGGGAAGAGAAAGAGAAGGTTATGAGTCTATGATTCAGGAAACTAAAAGTATAAGAAACCGAATTAGAACCTCTTCAAGGCAGAGTCAAGGTCAGGCTCTTCCTTGTAATTGAACGCAGCATCGAAATTGAGTTTGTTCAGCAGAAGATCGACCTTTATGGGAACCAAACAATGTAAGAGGAGAAAGAGCAGAAATGTTTGAAGTCTTCTGATCGATCGATGAGTTTCAAAACCAAGGCCTAACCTTTTGTTTACTTCCAACACTTCCAACAACATAGCAGCCCATTAACTTCGCAAACTGACCCACGAGCTGTCCAACTGCACCAGAAGCCGCAGAGACAAAGACTGTTTCTCCTTTCTTAGGTGAACATATTTCGTAAAATCCGGCATAAGCAGTTAAACCTGTCAAAGCTGTTACAGAAACAGAGCTTGTAAGAGGTCCATAACATTTTACACTTATTTTTGTTTCGACCATTTACCCAAATACTGACCGAGGATTCCAGTATAGTAGCTAAGAGGAACATTGACATTGACGTCAATCTTGTGTATACCAGTTGGATTAATAGTACTATACTCCTCCCAATCGACATGACCCCAAACAAAATCGCCTTTTGCAAAAGCAGGATCATCCGAATCTATCACCTTAGACACTCCAACACCAGCTATAGGCTGAAAAAGCATCAATAACAGTTTCTAACTATAGCCTTGTGGACTTGTGTGTATGTATGTGTGTGTAGTGTTGTTACCTTGCCAGGGACGAAACCATTCTTTAGTGCCAAAGTCGAAGGAGTTGGTTCTTTCATGAGAATTCCCATGTATGGGTCACAAGACAAGTAAAGATTCTTCACCAGAATCGTAGCTGATCCAGGCTTGACCTTAAGCTCCACAGTATCTGACTCTGTGACAACTATTAGATCAGACTCTTTAGGAAGACCCTTCACATACTCTCTGAGTATTACTTGCTTGTTCCTCACGTTAGTCTCCATTTTCCTTCTTTCTATGTAAAGCCCTTCTTGCTTCTTGCTTTAGTCAAACCTATTTATAATCTGCAAAACTTTATAATGTGTAGTCAGTTCACATGTCACATGACAAAATGGAATCAATTGCACAAAATGGAACCTATATATACAGATAGATATTAAAGTTGTGGTGGTACCAATTTTCTCTATTTTCATAGTACTGTGAATCTATGATAATGACAAGTGACTAATAACTCACTGTTTGATACCAATTCTGGTGTTGTGGCTGGGGTTACTTTAAGCCCACTAGATACTGTACCACTCTATTATGTAATGCCTATATAATCTGTCTGAATCAGAGACTCTCGCCAAATTTGATTAGTCCTTTACGAAGTGAAGGAATATCACATGTGACTGTTGTCACACTCTGGTTCGGTAGGATATTTGGAAATAAGTTATTTTAGTCTATTAATTGTTCTCTCCATTTTTAGATTAATAATAGTAGTAGTCTAGTAAGCAGTAGAACTGTAATAGTGAAATTGATCCAAGTGGATCTAGATCAAAAATGAAATCATCAAGACGAGTGGCTTGTGAGTTCATCCTGACTTGAACCTCACATGAAACAAGGATCCTTAAGCCAAAAAAATTTCAAATGATGTCTTGAAAAGAAGAACTCTCTAACAATTCTTCTTTGGGATCAAAAAGAAACTTGTATAGAATGTTTTGAGGCTTATAAGTTCTTCATAAAAGTCTCAAAACAAAGAAAGTGTAAAAGAAATAAAGATTAGAAGAATATAACAAAAGTGAATCGGTTTCAATGAAGCTTACCTTAGAAAAGCCAAAAAAAAAAGAAGTTGACCAGAACCTCAGGTGGAAATACAACGTCCGGTGGCCGAAAACTTGAGAAGTAGAGGAGATAATCAATAAGAAATGGAAGTGGTAGTTGGTCATAAAGAACCTAATCTACACGCCACTACCCAATTTTTAATTGATATAAGTTATGAAAATGTTTGAACACATGATAATCTCAAGATTGACTTGACGTTTTTTTTTAACACTGGTCCCACCTTTTTGTGGGCCGTAGACCCTACATGGGGCTATTTTACTCCTACTGAAGTGTTTTGGGAATTGATCCCGAGTGTTAAGATTGAGGGGAGAGGTACTCAACCACCTCAACCAACTCATCCTGGCTGACTTGATGTTTTTGTCCACTTATTAAATACAATATAAGACTCAATCTCGACACTGAGAACGTGGAAAGATAAAGATATGATTTTATATATGTACTTGAGTGTCCTCAAGCTCGTAAAGTAGACCTCTAAAAAACAACTTTTATAAACAAATTAGATGGACCTCTGAGAAAATATTTAATCAACTGATTAAATTTACATCTCTACCATTTATAATAGGACTTTTTTTTTATAACCCTGGATGTCCTAATCATTTGGGGTTTAATAGGACAATTTTTAGTCATCCGCATCGTGTTCAGACTAGCAGCAATGCTCTCTTGAGGCCCACAGGTAATGTATAATCGATGTTCTACGGTGTCATCAGTAACGTATGACCGATGTCCGCTGATGCACTGTCATTCCACGAGAGCTGTAGCTCTCATGTAAAATTTACAGTGGTTGGGATTCAAACCCAGGTGGCGGAAGTCACAACTGTGAGTCATTTACCACAAGAGCTAGAGGCCCCAGTTTTTTAATAGGAGTTTGAATCTACAAAGTTGTATAATTTTAATATTGTTTTGGAGTTTGTATTATGGATCGAGTTTTATCAATCGAATTGTTAATAAAAGAAAATTAGATCGATGATGTATGTTTCAAACTTTGTTTTGCGGAGAAGTGCAATATAAAATCGAAAGTAAACTGTATAATTGTTAATTCATTTGACAAAAAATAAAAACATTGAATAATTTAATTTGACTAATACATATTTCGTGAAATGCAGAACATGTTATGTGCAGAAAAGTACATTTGCGAAAAGGTAATGAAATGACAAATAATAATCAAGTGTAGGTCCTATTTCTACAATACCATAATTTGGCACATTCTAACTTTGGATGAATAAGATCATAAACAGTTGTTGGATTGTTGAAATCCAGCTTCGGTCCCTCTAGCATGATTGCAAGCAGCTGCTACCGGTTTATTCCGGTACATAAGCTTCACATCTTGAATTCGAATTCCGGTACATGGAGACTTAGAACTACAATCCAGTTTCACTCCAACTTCTGTTGCTGATGTCCCATGTATATCGAAAAACATCACATCACTAATCTTTATTCCAGAAGCCTGTTGTATTAATATAAAAACCAATTAATATTTGAATGAAATGTTTAATTGGATTGAGAAAAAGAAGAAGATAAAACGCAGACCTGATTAGGACAACCTTCATTGCTAGGACAGTAGTTTTGGTCAATGAGAATTGGGTTTTGTACATTGTTCATAATACAATGTTGGAAACGAATATTCTTAGCGAATCCATTACTGGGCCTGGCCCATGACTTTATTCTCACTCCATTCTCTGTTCCTGTAAACGTCGCCGTTTTCACTGTTACATTTTGTACACCAGCCTCAACACTTTCTTTTCCCAAACTGCCAATGCTGTTTCATTAAAACCAAAATGCCAAACATAAAAATATTTAATATGGATAAATAGAAGAAATGTAACACTAGTCTTATAATGTTTCACAAATAAAAGAAATCTAACATTAGGCTTATAGCGTTTCTCATTTGGTTAAATATTTACTTCTGCATTATATTCTATCGATCGTGTAACTTCGCGTAATAAAACTTTATAACTGAAACTAATGATTGGGTTTTGAGATTTAGAAATTTGGTTATGTATCAAGATTTGTCGACAAAAATAATATAATTGGTTAATGAATAATTTTAGTACTCGATTTCATAAACAAAGAAAATCTAACATTAGGTTTATAGCGTTTGTCATTTGGTTAAATGTTTATTTCTGCATCATTTTCCATCGAATTAGATTCTAAGAATCGTGTAACTTCGCGTAATAAAGTTTAAGAACTGAAATTTTGGTTTAAGGATCGGTTTTTGAGATTTAGAGGTTTGGTTATGTATCAAGTTTTGTCGACAAAAGCAAAATAATTGGTTAATGAATAACTTTAGTACCTGATTCCATGGCCAGGGCCACAAGCGACGTTTTCAATCCATAAACCGTTAGTGCCGGGACCAACAGAGACACAATCATCGCCGGTAGAGATTTTGGAGTTGAAAATGGAGACTGTGGAAGATGACTGAACATGGATGCCGTCAGTGTTTGGACTGTTTCCGTCAGCTGAAACTTTGACTCCGTCGAGCTTTACGTTACGGCAGCCGTTAATCACGACGTGATACATTTGACTGTTAAGTGACGTTAGTCCGGAGATGATTACGTTGCTTGAACTCTGAAACCCTATACTCTGTTGTAATTTATTGTCACATGTCAATTATATTTATCCAAAATTATTATATATATATATAAAATTGTTGAAGTTAATCACTACATAAATCAACATAAACATCAATGACTCTATGATTGGTTTGTCCATGTTGATTGGGTTCTGCGTTTGATAAACGTAAGAAGTCAACTACACATAATATTTATATTATAATCCATACTATTGCATTAGTCCAAAATTAGTTTTTTTTATAATCAAAATTAGTTAACAAAGACTCGAACAATAACACAAACTCAACCTTAAATCCACAATAGGGATATATGATTTTCTGGAATAGCGTATTTAATAGTAGGAAACTCAACAGAGTTGAATTTCAGTTATTCGTATAGTCTGATGTGATCTGATTTTAAGTTTGACTATGAATTGTATTTTATCGATCCGATCATTAACAGAGAATAATAAAATAATAAACGGTTAAAAAGGTAAGTTCTTACCGTGGCTCCACTCGGACAATTTTTGCCGGATTTTTTACAAGACCATAGAGAAGCTCCCTGAGCGTCAAGAACTCCTCCATAGACGGAGAGGCCATCGAAATGCTGAAAGAAAATCCAATGGTTTTCCTTTCCAATGACTCGATAATCCGAAGGAGCCACAAGTGTACCTTGAATACGAAATGTGACGGACTTACGTTTACATTTGGCTCCATCAAAAACAATGCTTCTTAATAAAAACCGTCCCTTAGGCACCACTATGGTAACCGGCTTGACCGAGTCACACGCTTTGGCCCATACGAGTGTTAAGGCCTTGGTTGAGTCGGTTTCGCCGTCGGGTTTGGCTCCATAAGAGAGGATATTGTAGGTTTGAGCTAAAGAAGATGAAATCGAGAAGAGAAATAGAACTATGAGAAGTGAAGAAGACATTGTTTTGAGAGAGAGAGAGATAGAGGGAGAAGTTGAATAGTGGTGGTGGTGGATTTGTGGAATTTGAAACGGTTTATTGAAGGGTTTATATAGTGCTCCGTTTTCATGAAATAGACTGTTTTTTATTTTTCTTTTGTTAAATAACATTTTTCTCTTATGGTTTTTAAATATTATATTGTTATTATATAAACGAACAAAATCTTAGATCTGAAGGAGAAAGTTTGATATGATAATGATTTTCTTAAGTAGTTTATTCGTGTGGTTTTTTCAAGCAATAGACAACATATATATCTTGTTTTGTCATATTTCAGAATATTACAAGTTGTAGATTTAAAATATTAGAAGTTTGTGTCTATTGTGAGTTAAGTCTTTTAGCATGATCTCTATTCTCTAATATGCTTAGAAAAAAATCAGGTTGCTTATTTTAAAAATTTATTGTGAGTACATGATTATTCA
The DNA here is from genome assembly GCA_900406435.1 of Lepidium aucheri. Classification (NCBI taxonomy): domain Eukaryota; kingdom Viridiplantae; phylum Streptophyta; class Magnoliopsida; order Brassicales; family Brassicaceae; genus Lepidium; species Lepidium aucheri. The sequence continues at coordinate 8,099 of OVBA01008195.1, forward strand.
ATTAGTTGGAGAAAATGGTTAAGATAAGTTCATACGGATGTGGACTATTGGTAGTATTGAAATTTGGGAAATAAGTAGTGTGCTATCACATATTTGAGTGTCTCCGTAAACAAAATTACATTTGTGTGTCACATTAAGAATATTCGCATGGCTCCTCTCAGGTTTTATGGTTTGTTAACTCATAGCCGTATTAAACCAGCTCGAGATAAGAATTGTTGGTTAGTCCAAAGCTCCTAGTGGTCGTAATACTTCGGTTGAACCGGATTACTCGAATTATAAAAATAATAAAAAAGTGATTTCAAAAAACTTAGGGAACATTTTAGCAAAACCAATATACATGCAACATTTTTGTACAAAATTTATGAACTAAATTTTCTTAACACGAAAATGTTCACGGGTACAATTTGTCTGAATGTTTACTTTTTTCAGAGTAGAACTCAAATGTGTTAAAACTTAACACTAATATTTGATAACTTAAAAAGCAAGTGGAATTGTCAGGGGCAGTGCATGTTGATGGCAGGGAACATAATATCAATGCATGTGACTACAACTTAATTGGTAGTAAGTAACCGATTTAGCTTTAATTACAATAAAAACGTTACACGATCTTAATCATTAAAGAAAAAATAAATTTACGGATCAATGCATATTTCAAACAATGTACGGGTCATACGGAACAAAAACATGAGTGGGAATCGTGAGTAGTGGAGGATAAAACGGAGAAGAAATTGGCCAATAATTATCGTAAGAATTTCGTGAGATGATGATTATAATGATATATCATCACATGCATGCAACGCAAACAATTCATAAATAATGTGATGTTTGTTTAACACAACACATTTATTGCAGCATGCCGTATTATTAGGATCACGAAAATATATTTAGCTATCTAATTAAACTACCTATTAAGCTATGACATAAAGAAGCATGTCCTTTTTATGTTGAGTTCATGTTTCTCTTTTGGTTCAAGATTTCATATATCATCTTATTAAGTGTTCCCAACATAATGATTGGTGCATAGACTTAGTTTACATCCAATAACTAGTTTACAAAAAATGATTATTATACATTTATTTATTGTCTAATTAAGAATCACAAACTTGATGTGGGGACATCCAAAACGTCTATGTATATGTAAGACTGGACATCTACATATGCATGTGTTCACAATCGAAATTGGAACTAGGCTCATACTATACGAGTCATGAGTGTAGATTTTATTCACACCCAAAATCTAATTTAATGAATAAAATCGCGTTACATATTTATATGTTGTCCAAAAATTGAGTTGCGAAAGCCGAGTTCTTTTGGATTGAGTGATTAAGATGGTTTAACTAATGATTCTCGCAGTAGTAGATCTAGAAATGATTTTAGTCGGGAGCACATTATATCAAAGAAATTTAACTAAAGAAAATTACTAATATAAAAGTATATTTATGACAACAAAATACTAAAAAACTAATCTAGGTTTCTCCATATTTAATTTGGAACCTTTTCATAAGTGACTCATTTGTCGCTTTATCAAACAATTATCTTTCAACAAAACAAAACACACAATCATATAAAAATTAATCACTTATTCAATTTTGTATATTCACTTTTGTAAGGTAGTTTTCACAATATTCGTTGCAAAGAAACATCTTGAAAATAGTAACTATAGGTAAAGCCAATACTATTCTCAAAAGTTGATAAATTAGAGGATGTAAAAGATTTTTCTTTTAAATTTTTTTCCAGAGGTTGGTTTCAAAATCTCTTTTGAAATATATTTTTATTAGAACTTTTTTTGCCGGCATTTTCATTGCAACCTAGAAAAATGTATATTAGAATCAACCAAATTTAAATTAAAAAAAAGTAAGAGAATTTATTTCTAAACTAAGTAAGCAAATCGTACACAAAATTTCATAAATATACACAAAACTCAGCATAATAAATCAATAATATAAAAACAAAACACATATTATATATTGCTAAACCAATCAATTCACATGTGTACTAATTTGGGCACGCGCAATTTTTGTTGGGCTTACGGCATTTTTACCTTTAACAAACTCTAAATCATTGAATAAATTATATTAAAAACTAGAAAAATTATATATAAAAGGAAAATAAAAAGAATGAGTGTGGGGCACGTGCCTTAGGAGGTATGAACTTGCATCCGCCACTCTGGTATCTGAGGTGCGACCTCTCTTTACTACAGTTTGGTATATTAAAAAGAGGTTTTAGAAAATGAGTTTTAGGTTATAGATAGAGCCTTGTAAATTGATATGTGAAACAATTCTAAGAGGGTGGCCTAAGGTTAGACATGTTAGCCTTAGGATAGGACTCACAGAGATAAGAGACCTACCTTACGTATCCTCAAAACTAGTCCAGTCTAGAGGGGATAATGCATTTACTTTGAAATTACCAAAAATTGGTGGCCGAAGGATAGGTAGGGGAGATCTACATTGTAAAGGCAAAAGACATCTTAGGATCAAAAGCAAACAATTCTGTCCTAAAACAAAACATGGTCACCCGAAAGTGTTGACTAAAAAAGTTCAACTACTGTAATTTGATACTGAAGTGTACTTTTTGTTATTGTTCGTACTAGAGTCCTATATTTACTTGGTTTAGCTTCAATCACTGTTACTAGTTTGCAAATTCTTTTATCAAATATTATTTATAATGAAACCAAAAAAAATTTAGATTGAGTTAACTGTGATGTATAAAACTGAGACAGTCTTCCAAATGATTGAGCAAAATCAAACTTCAGAATGAATGAATGATAAATAATAGATTGTGCATGTGTAGATGACGATTCCTTTTTACGGTGGGACTCATTTTTCTCCGAATCTATCTTCACGATGAAATGTACAAAAAAGTAAAGAGTTGAAGTAGGAAACTAAAATCGATCAATCGAGGTAGAAGAGGGTAACAATCTTCCGCAGATTTTTAGCTTCTTGACATGTCTCCATTAGAAGCTAACTGTCATGAAACGCAAAACAGATGATTTGTTGCACTTGTGATATGATGTCCATGCTACAAAGCCTGCAAAACAAAACCACCAATTCTTAAGTTGCTTACTACGAAATATGCTTGAGAAAAATGATTCTTTAATTCGTAATTCCATCATCTTCTATCTATTGTCTATGAGTAAGGCTGTAGTAGGTGACAACCCTGCTGGCTAATAATGGTAAATGATCGCTGGGAGGCTTTTCTATCACATATCGTACCTGTTGCAGACATAACAAAGGAGACTCAGTTGAATTCGTTTAGTACAAAATGCATAAATTCCAGAATTTAGAAAACAAAAGTCAAGATTTATATATTTAAGACAATACAATTTTTGCAAACCGAATCTTGAAATCAGTCTCTTACTTTTGATAATAGTTCATGACTCTCTGTAGGTTATTTTTTCAAACTTTGAGGTAAGATAACCGTGAGAAGCTCTGGTCGCTTTGCTCTAAGTGCACCTCTGATAACAGTTGCATTGGTTCCAGCTGCACCTGAAGTGTATATATGATTTTTCTGCAACCACATGGAAGATGGTCACAAGATATGGATCAAACATATTATTCAAAAATTGTAGCATATGAACTTACTGTATAGCCAAAAGAACCTGCCAATTTACACATGGTTACAACCCAAAAAGGCTAAAAATCCTTCAACAGGTGAAGCTAACACACACCATGATATTAACAGTGAAAATTAATTTAAACTTACTTGAATATAATCTACATCACGGGCTGGTTGTAGCTCTGACACACCAGCTGAACCAGGTCCTTCAATGATAGCCTGAGTCTGTGTTGGAATCTGGAGTCCTCCTGTGGAAGTATCCTCATCTGATTCAAACCTACATGTCACATGGTCCTCTTTGTTCATCCGAATATCCACATCGTCTTGCTCTCTTGTGTGTTCAGGAAAGCACTATATATACCAGCCAGCACATAGAAACATAGCCCCTAGGAGTAAATCATTAGTGAAAAACCAAATTGCAATAGCTGAGATGCAAAAAAGACGACTTCATGCACAAACTTGAAGCCAAAAAAAGGGTTAACCATTTCTTCTAACTCATTAAAGTTGCTATTCTAAGAAAAAAAAGTACATGCCAATGACGTGCCTTGTAAAGCATTTGTGCGTAAGAGGAGAGTTGAAGAGCAGCAAACTAAGGCGGATTTTCATTTTGAGATCATTCTGGCATTTTGTGAATATTGAAGATGTGTGAGAGATGTGTTGGACATCACGGTCAGGTGATTAATAATTAAAACTCACGGGATTGGTTAATAACTTGGAGAGAAAGACTTTGTTAGAGAATATTTGGAAGATTTTATCAAGAGAAGAAAAAAGAAAATATCTTTCTTTGTGATAAGGAAATCGTTGGAGAGATTTTAGGGCAAGAGGGTTTGTCTCTTGTGCCTATAAATTAAAAGGTTAATTGTAAACCTAATTCTCGAAGAACTTAGGGAGAAATTTTAGAGAGATTAGTGAATTGAGCCTATGTTATCGATTAGGGTTTTTGGAATAGATTTATGTTGGTTTCTCGAGTAGAATAATTCCAACAAGAATAGTTCTTTTGTAAGAAAAGATTATTGCTTAATAAACCGTATTTCAAAGTGATCTAGTCGATTGTTTTTTGCAATTTAGTTGAATTCTCTACTTTTTCAATTGGTATCAGAGCGGTGTGCCGCATAACGTTTGTTACTGTTTGCAGGTGTTAGATCCTGAGGACGAGATGGAGAATTCACATCAATAGTTAGTTGTCGTTTCAAAAACACTTAAGTTGGAACCACACAACTACGGACACTGGAAAGTCTAGATGGCTCAGCATATAAAGGATATTGATTCTGATGCGTGGCTTGCTGTTGAAGAAGGTTGGGAACATCCTGTTGTCAAAGATGCAGATGGTGCTACT
>OVBA01008196.1:912-12986 GCA_900406435.1 Lepidium aucheri
CTTGGATGCTTTGTCGTGGTGACACCTAATTTCTCAACCACAGACTTTCTAGCCACGTTAGTACATGAACCACCATCTATAATGAGACTACATACCTTTCCTCCTATTGTACATCTTGTGGGGAAGATGTTTTCTCTTTGTGCGGTTTCATCCGGTACCACCACAGAGTTGAGGAGGCGGCGAGCTACTAAGAGATCTCCTACGTCCGGGTAGGCCACAGTCTCCTCAGCCTCTCCTGCTACTTCATCTACCTCCATCTCTTGCTCATCTTCTGACTCGTAGTCTCCTTCATTGGTGAGAATCATGGTCTTCCGGTTTGGGAACTCTCTAGCCATGTGGCCTCTACCTTGACACTTAAAAAACACAATGTCACGAGTTCTAGTTGTATGTGGGACTTTACTAACCTCAGTTCTTGTGTTCTTGGCAGGTTCATTTTTAGCTCTTTTGTACCTAGTCTCTTGCTCAATAGCTTTTCCCTTGTCTTGCGGCCTAATGTTGTTGGCGGTCCAAGTGTTGTTGTTTTTGGTACGGTTGGTAGCAGCCGTCTTCCTTTTGATGTGTTGCTCAGCTTGTATGGAAAAATGTTGTAACTCCCTCAGCTCATGATATGTCTGTCTCTCCACCTTTCTGGCTATTCGATCTTGTAGCCCATCCAAAAACTGAGCCATGATGGTCTCTTCCGGCTCCTCGGTTTTGAGCCGGTTCTTCAAGCATTGGAACTCTTCAAAATACTCCTCCACGGACCTATTTCCCAGCACCAACTTACGAAACCTCTTCTGTAAGTCTCTATGGAAATATGGAGGCACATACCTTTTCCTCAAGTTAAACTTCATCTTTCCCAAGTGGTGACTTTGTTGTAGTGATGGCATCTACGTTCGGCCATGTGACGATCACACCAAGACAATGTGTTGTCCGTGAGTTGAGCAGCAGCAAAGCTCACTCTCTTGTGATCAGCATAGTGGTAACACTCGAAGATGTATTCCACCCTCTTCTCCCAATCCAAGTATGCTTCCGGATCAATCTTACCGGCAAAGGTGGGTGCGGTAAGCTTTGGATCGGTACTAGCGCGTACCGGGTCTTCTCGTTCGCGTCCATGGTGTTGTGGCTCCCTCCTTCGTGTAGTATGGTGTCTTAAAGGTGGATCATCAGGGTCTGGATCAAACTCTTCCTCTTGGTATGCATCCGTGTCACCATCTTTCAGAAACGGTCCACTACAACAAAGATTGAGTCCTTGTGCTTGATCTTCGGCAAACCTAAAACAAAGTCCATAGAGATATCCTCCCAAGAAGCAATAGGAATAGGTAAAGGAAGATATAAACCATGAGGATGAGACTTAGCTTTGGCCTTAAAGCAAGTGGCACATTTGATGCACAGCCGTTCCACATCTCTCCTTAGGTGTGGCCAGAAGAAGTGCTCGGTTACCATTGCTAAGGTCTTGTCAACACCAAAATGTCCCATGAGTCCTCCACCATGTGCTTCTCTNAATTAGAAATAGGTAAAGGAAGATATAAACCATGAGGATGAGACTTAGATTTGGTCTTAAAGCAAGTGGCACATTTAATTCACAGCCGTTCCACATCTCTCCTTAGGTGTGGCCAGAAGAAGTGCTCGGTTACCATTGCTAAGGTCTTGTCAACACCAAAGTGTCCCATGAGTCCTCCACCATGTGCTTCTCTAAGAATTAGATCCCTCATTGAACCTTGTGCTCTGCGTAGTCTTTTCTCTCGGAATAAATACCCTTCATGGATGTAGTATGACCCAAAAGCTCCTTTGTTGCAAGCTTAAAAATGTCTCCAAAGTCTAGATCCTCATTGTAGCCGTTCTTGATGAGCTCGAATCCTAAAACCTTGGCGTCCATGATGGTAATGAGATTGTGTCATCTAGATAAAGTATCTGCAACAACATTCTCCTTTCTCTTCTTATACTTGATCACATAGGGAAATGTTTCCACGAACTTGATCACATAGGGAAATGTTTCCACGAACTCTACCCATCTTGCATGCGTCTTCTTCAGATTGGTCTGACCCCTCAAATGCTTTAAAGTCTCATGATCGGTATGAACCACAAACTCTTTGGCTAGTAGATAGTGTTGCCAAACCTCTAAATCTCGAACCAATGCATACAACTCCTTGTCATACGTTGGATAGTTGAGTGTGGCTCCACTTAACTTCTCACTGAAGTAAGCAATGGGTCTTTTATCTTGAGTCAGCACAGCTCTAATTCCCAACCCGGAAGCATCACCCTCTACTTCAAAGGTCTTCTCAAAATTCGGCAAAGCCAAAACAGGAGCCTTGTTGAGGCATGACTTCAGCTCGGAGAAGGCTTTATCTTGAGCTTCTCCCCATTTAAATGGAACATCCTTCTTGATTATGGCTGTAAGAGGAGCAGATATGGTGCTAAAGTTCTTGACAAAATGGTGGTAGAAGCTTGCTAAGCCGTGAAAGCTCCTTACATGGCCGATGGATGTTGGTGTCGGCCATTCTTCTATGGCTTTGATCTTTTCTTGATCTACAGGTATACCCTGTGAACTTATGACAAAGCCTAAAAACACAAGCTCATTAGTGCAAAAGGTGCAATTCTTAAGGTTTGCATAGAGGCTTTCCTGATGAAGAGTCTCTAGTACTTGCTTAAGGTGCATTATGTGACCGGACAAACATGAACTATAAACAAGAATGTCATCAAAATAAACAACGACAAACTTACAGATGTAAGCCNGACAAACTTACAGATTTAAGCCCTTAGGACTTGGTTCATGAGCCTCATGAATGTGCTCGGTGCATTTGTGAGTCCAAATGGCATCACGAGCCACTCATACAAACCTCGTTTTGTTTTGAAGGCGGTCTTCCACTCATCACCTTCCTTCATCCGCACTTGGTGATAGCCACTCTTGAGATCTATTTTGGAGAATATGGTGGCTCCATGAAGTTCATCTAGCATGTCATCTAGGCGTGGAATTGGATGGCGGTACCTGATGCTGATATTGTTGATGGCACGGCAGTCCACGCACATCCTCCATGACCCATCGTTCTTTGGCACAAGCAAGACGAGAACAGCACACGGACTAAGGCTTTCACGGATGTATCCGTTGTCTAATAAGTCTTGCACTTGTCGTTCTAACTCCTTAGCTTCTTGCGGATTGATGCGGTAAGCCGCATGGTTTTAAAGTGCAGATACAGGTACAAAGTCTATTTGATGTTCAATGCCTCGGATTGGTGGTAAACAATCAGGTGTCTCTTCTGGAAACACATCCTTGAATTGTTCTAATATCTCACGGATGTGTGGTGGAAAATGTGCACAAGACACCTCAAGACACACATTCTCTTTGAAGAGCATTAGTAGCACGGGTTGCTTGGCACACAAGGTTTTCTCTATAACACTTGGAGTTACATAGAGAGAGGGTTTACGTACCTTGTTAGACTGATCCATTTTCAGCTGTAGCTCGTGCCCTTATGCTGGTGTCAAAGGTGCTAAACTATACTTGCGTTTGTCATGCACAAATGAGTAGAAGTTGGTTCGGCCATTTTGTAGGGCCTCTTTGTCGAATTTCCAAGGTCTACCAAGTAGAAGATCGCCTGCCTGCATGGGAACCATGTCACATTGTGCTTGGTCTTTGTATGTCCCAATGCTGAATGGAACTTTCACTTGTTCCGAAACCTTGATCTCCACTTGATTGTTGAGCCATCTCAAACGGTATGGCCGTGGATGCTTTGTGGTAGGAAGTTCTAATTTCTCAACCGTAGACTTGCTAGCCACGTTAGTACATGAACCACCATCTATAATGAGACTACATACCTTGCCACTTATAGTACATCTCGTGTGGAAGATGTTTTCTCATTGTGCGGTTTCATCCGGTACAACCATAGAGCTAAGTATGCGGCAAGCTACAAGGAGTTCTCCTACGTCCGGGTAGGCTACAGTTCCTCAGCGTCTCCTACTGCTTCATCTACCTCCATCTCTTGCTCATCTTCTGACTCGTACTCTCCTCCATTGGTGAGAATCATGGTTTTCACGATGTATTCTCCATCTACATCTAAAACAAAACAAGTGGAAGGATCAACAGAATCACATAAATATTAACATGAAGTTGATAGAGAATGTAGAACTAGCACGTACTACTCTCACAATCGCACTATTATTTTACTAACTCATGTGCTTCTCACCACTGGTTTTGTAACCTTAAGTTGATATGGAACATAGATCTAGCTGTAGGAAATGTAGACAAAGCTAATGGTGATAGGTTTTGACTCCAAGGAATAGGGAATCTAAAACTCTTTGATAAGAATCGTGTGTAGCTCACCTCAACAAATAGTGACTTATGCATGTATGATGGTAGGAAGAACTTGGTGTGTGATCACTCCAAGAGAATTGGCCGTACGAAGGATAAGTGTTGGATTCTACATCTACATCTCAAACCAAACAAGTGGAAGGATCAAAAAGCCACCACATGATAAGTAACCTTAAGTTGCTAGAAACATATAAGTAGCACTTACTACTCTCACAAACCGGGTAAATCTCTTTTTCTTAACTCAGTTGCTTCTCTCCAACTGTTTACTAACCTTAAGTTGATAGTGAACAAAGAACTAGCTATAGAGAATGTAGACATAGCTAATAGAGATAGGATTCTAGTTCGAGGAATAGGGAATCTAAGACTCTTTGATAAGAACCATTTCGAGCTCCTCGAAACAAATAGTGTGTTATAGAAGCATGATGCTAGGAAGTGCATGGTATGTGATTCCTATAGCATAATAGGCCACACCTAGGATAAGTGTTGGATTCTACCTCTATATCTCAAACCAAACAAGTGGAAAGATCAAAAGGCCCCAACATGATTAGTAACCATAAGTTGATATGGAATGTAGAACTATCATTTACTACTCTCACAAACCGGCTAACTCTCTTTTTATTGACTCAGGTGCTTCTCACCACTTGTTTAGAAATGTTTCGTTCATAGAGAACAAAAAACTAGCTGCAACAAATATAGACATATCTAATAGTGTTAGGATTCTAGTCCAAGGAATAGGGAATCTAAAACTCTTCGATGAAAGTCATGTGGAGCTCACCTCAACAAATAGGGTGTTATATAAGCACTATGGTAGGAAGCCCATCGTGTGTGATCTCTGCAAGAGAATGGGCCATACCAAGTATAAGTTATGGAGTCTCAATCTACTTCTCAAACCAAACATTGCTAATGCTTGGAACAAGTGTAGAGCTCACCTCAGCAAATAGTTTTTTTCCAACAAGGATGATGGTAGGAAGTGTATGGTGTGTGATAACTGCAAAAGAATTTACCATACCAAGGATAAGTGCAGGATTCTCCATTTACATCTCAAACCAAACAAGTGGAAGGACCGAAAGTCCACCACATGATTAGTAATATTAAGTTGATAGGGAACATAGAACTAGCACTTACTACTCTCACAAACCGGCTAACTCCCTTGTTATTAACTCCGGTGCTTCTCAGCACTTGTTTAGTAAACTTAAGTTGATGGGGAAAATAGAACTAGCTGTATGTAATGTAGATATAGCTTATGGTGATAGCATTCTAGTCCAAGTAAATAAGTAATCTAGAAATCGTTTATAAAACTCGTGTGGAGCTCACCTTAGCAAAATAGTTTTTTTACAACAAGCATGATGGTAGGAAGGGCATGGTGTGTGATAACTATAAAAGATTTGACCGTACCAAGGATTAGTGTTGGATTCTCCATCTACATATCAAACCAAACATGTTGAAGGATCAAAAGGCCACCACATGATTAGTAACGTTAATTTGATATGGAATGTAGAACTAGCACCTACAATTCTCACAAACCGGCTAACTCTCTTGTTATTAACTCAGGTGCTTCTCACCACTTTTTTCGTAACCTTAAGTTGTTCGGGAACATAGAATTAGCTATAGGGAATGTAAACATAGCTTATTGTGATAGGATTCCTATTTAAGGAATTGGGAATCTAAAACTCTTAGATAAGAATCATGTGGAGCTCACCTCAGCAAATAGTGTGTTATACAAGCATGATGGTAGGAAGAACATGGTCTGTGATTGATAAAAGGGTTTTTTGCGGTTCTTCTATCAAATCATAGTGTATGCTGGTGAGTAGAGTGGGATTATCAAACCAATGCTCGGAAGTATTTGTAAACAACCTATTTAATGCCAAATTCTAGTTAAAGTTAATCTAGCATCCTGTCACAATGATAGATCTAAAAATATGCTAAGCTCGCAAACTAGCAAATAGAACAAAATAGACTAAATACAAAAACAGAACATAATTTAAAATTTCTAAACAGAGATATGAAGCTAAAAAAAGAGTATGAAATGCAAAATAGGGTTTAAGAAAAGATAGAAGGGAGGATTTAGAGGTTTGGGAGGTTGATCAGCGGTAAACTCGCCGATCCTACTCGCCGGATTCTCAGAGCAATTTCTAGAATGGGAGATAGGTTAGATCGGGCCGCTCTCGCGGTGAGGATCTTGATCCAGATTGGCTGATCTAATATGACTCTCGTCGTGATCACGCCGAACCGGATGCATTAAGCCTTGTGCGAATCATCTAATGGCCGATCCACATGCTAGATCTCTCTTCGGTGGATCAAGCCATCAATAGCAAGGCACATGGTCTCCGTTCCTGTTTACGCTAGCCTTCGGTCATGGCCCAAATCAGATATCTCTTGATCCAGGAGAGATCAACATTAAGCTTAGCCTAACTAGAAGAGATTCGGACTTTTGGTCGGTTAGCTAGGCAGTGGAATCAACGGATTCACCTCTGATCTCCCCATCCTCGAGATCCAAAGGAATCTACTCACTCCTCATTTCGAGAGGGTTGAGGATAGGGGTAGATACTAATTGCATTATTAAAGTAAAGAAACTAAGAAATTGCAAGAATAAAAGATGAAGAACACAAGCAATACTAATTCATTCCATTCATAAACATTCAAAGAGTACCAACCTTAAACAAGCATAAAGGAAAACAACAACAAAATAGAGGGAGATTTTTCAGCTAAACATCAGATAAAAATGATAAGAGTGTCATTAGGGGGTATTTATACGGTTAATCTCTTAACCCTAATCGTCAAACCGACTTAAATTGGTCAACCAGGTGGTCAGTGAAACTTCCCTTGGTGTCCTTACGTGAGCTTTGGCATCAAGGAGCGCTTCACTTCTCTGCCCCCATGTTTATTGTCTGAGTTGTGGCTTCGAGTGTGACCTTCGATGTGAAGAGGGATGGGTCTTGGGTCTGCATTGGTCTTTCCTTGCGGCAGATAGATTGAGGTAAGTCATCGAGGTGGCCTTTGTTGAGCGTTCTGGGTATTCCTTGCCTTGGGATCCGCGAGGCAGCGATCCGAGGGTGCATGAGCATCCTTGACTTATACATTCTAGAAGCTACTCCAATTCTCCTTAGCTCTAGTTCTGCTCCTTTTCTGCTCCTTTACCTAGATAAACTCCACCTACAAATGCAAATGCAAAGGATGAAAATTAAGCTAAACGGAGCTAAATGCAAAGAAATTCTAGCTAAATGAATGCAAAGTGACCTAAAATAAGACTCTAAAACTATCAAAAATCACACACATCAGCTCCCCCAAACTTAGATTTTGCTTGGCCTCAAGCAACTGCAATGATCTAAGATGTAAAAACTGCATACAAAATTGGAACATCTAATCCAAAGATTACTTGTGTAAGCTAGGGTGTAATCCACATTTTGGAAACCGCAATATAGTCATTCTCAAGAATAGCATCCAGCCTATAGATTCCTAGTACCTAAGCCGGTCTCTAAAGGTTCAAGTCTAATTCCTTATTTCTTTTAGGTGCAGTCCTCAAAAGGGACTTGAGATCAACAAGTACATAGTTCAACTTCCCTAAGCTTAGCATGATGATTTTTCAACTCAAATGGTTCCCTCTCATTCATTCTTTTGCTGCCCGCTTATTTATTCTTTTCTTTCTTTCTTTCTTTTTCTTTTTCTCTCTCTTTTTTTTATATGCGCTTTTGGCTTTTCTGAAGTTGGCTTACACAAACATGAAAGGCTACAGATTTACGCCTCCTTCCAAGTTGCTTCACCAACCCGCATATGGAGTAAGTAGCGGTTATACACGGGCATGAAAGGCTATGGGTTTACGCATCCTTCCAGCCGCTTCACCTTTACGACTTACTCGGTTTGGCGGGCAGCTTTCATTTTTACATTTTTCTTAACTTAAGAGGGTTTTACCATATACACATAATGGATCATGCTAAATATAAAGAAGGAAGGTATTTGATGAATCTCTAGGCTCTAGATTGGCGGTCCAAGTTCAGTTTTAGAAGCATCAAACAAGACCTTTTCAAAACACAACCCAAGCAAAGTTCACTAAGGTGAATGATCCGCCCAAAACTTTCTAAAACGGCTATTTAACAATCAAGAGCATTCACAATGGTTACTAGCTATTTTAACAAGGTTTCCCATCATCAAGATCATTTCCCACAAAAAAAGTTTGAATGCATTAATCCTATATGAATGCAACCTAAAGACAAAGCTAAATAGATGCAACTACATGATTACTCTATTTTTTTTCGGATTTACTTTTCAAAAAATTTCAAATTTTTTGGTTTTTTCTATGCTTTAAATGCTATGAAATACAACAAAGAAAAATCAAAACGGATTTTTACAACCTAAGTGAATGCATGCAATACGGAAAATAAGAACACAAGAAACAATGTGAGAGTACTCTAGACCCCTCCCCCAAACTTAAATAACACAGCCCCTTGTGTGCATAAAAGTCTAAGAGAGTTGTCTAGACAAACAAAAACGAAAAACAACGGAAGTAAAAATGTATGTACAAAGGGTTTGGAGTTTGGTCCCTAAAAATCGAAAAGGTGAGCAATTGAGGCGTTCATGTCCTGAAGAGTATAACTGTGAGGGTTTGGATACCCTCATGGAGCCAATCCTTCACAAGTTGCGATGTGCTGCGGTCTGTCTGAGTATTCCTCGCGGTCCTGCTCAGCAAGGGAGGCATGCGAGGGGTCTGGCTGGGATGTCTGTCCTTGTTCTGCCCAGCGTCTATGGCCCTTTTTTCCAGTCCTTTTGTACACCTGTGACATGTCCATTGATCGGTGTTGCGGTTTCTCTTGTTGCGCTTAGTGGGAGCTGGTACCCGCTGAGGTTGAATGCCTCCTTCCGGGTGGCGGCGAGTCATGTGTGCGAGGCTGAGGCGCCATTCCTCTAACTGATGATTGCAGCCCATCAATCGCCTTCCATAGTTCTTTGTGCTCGCTCTGCCACTCCTCCTTTTCCTTTGCAAAGCCTTTGACCTTCTTGAGCAACCACTTTCCCAATTTTTGGAGCTTCCCGATTCGCTTGTGGGCTTCCTTGGTTGCTGTGCCCTGATTCTTCTCAGTGAACTCCTCGAAAAGGTAGGACTCTGGATTGACATCTTCCTCATTTACTTCCTCCTCAGCCTGCTGGGGTTGGTGTCCTCGCTGGTTTCATGGAGTAGGGCCGTGAGGGGTTGGATGAAAGTGACGTTTTCCCTTGTATTGAGTGAAATGTACTCAAGACAAGGAAGAGCGATTTTAGCATCCTTCCTCTCTGGGTACTCGAACTTGTACACGGCTTGACCTTCGACCTCGCCTTTAGCAAAATGGCCCGCTCCTTGAAGGTACCTCATATCCATGAATTGAGGTTCAACCCAATAATCATCATCTGTGTTCAAGGGCACTCCACATGCTTCCAAAATTCGGGCAACCACTCCACTGATGTAGATATGCTTTTCCTTGCCGGTCTTTCTTTCTGCTTGTGTCATCGCCCGACTGTGGTAGGTTAGAAGATGCTTTCCCAAGACGAAGTACATGCTAGAATTTCCATCGTATCCTTCAATTTGCATGCCACTCGGAGTTGACCCAACTATTTCCTTTATTGCCATCACCATCATTTGCATTTCCTCGATGTTGATCGGCAAGGTGGAGGGTCTAGCAAAAAGTACATTGGCGATAGCCCTTCTTGCATAGTTGATTGCGGGGTTCTGGATCCAGTTCCCTTTACTCCGTGATGAGTCATATGCCCCGCAACCTGTCAGCATGTTCCACACCTTGTCGGTCTCATCGCCACCAATTTCCGGATACACCGAGTCTCCGGATGGGAAGCCAAAGATCCTCTCCATCTCTTTGAACGTCACAGTGTATAACTTGTCGTACACCATGAACGTTATGTATCTGGCTCCCTTCTTCTTCATCAATTCAGGCTCTTTCTTCGAGTAAACTCAGAGATCCACGGTTGCTAGAAATTACAAATTCTCCTCAATGTAGGAGCTTGCCACACTATAAATGGAGACTTTGACCCCCCAACAAAGAGAAGATCGTGTCCACATCATCGGTGATATTCAACCTGTTCATTGTCCCGATGTGCGGAAAATAGGTCCCTTTAATACCCATTATTTTGAGAGCCTCATATGCTTGTTCGGATTTGTTGGCTTCTCTTGCGGCTTTTCCTTTTTTATCCACTTGCCTTTCCTCGTAGGCCATCCTTGCCTCCTTCTCCGAGTAACCACTTTGTTTTAGATCCTCAATGTCCCTCTGGTACTTGGTCGTCTTTCCTTTCTGCCCAGCTTCAGATCTGGTTGTCCTCTTCTCCTCGCCCTCATACTCGGCGTCCATAGGCGAGGGCTGACCATACTTGCTGTCGGAATCACTATCCTCGCTGGTGGATGGCGAGGCGATCTGCTTCCCCTTCCTTTTTTCTTGAGCAGAGGTTCCTTCACCATGCACGTACTTCAAGTCCAACACTTCAACCACCGACTTTTTTGCCGGCTTTTGGATTGGAATTTCTCTCCTCATTTGAACTCCTGCTTCACCCTTGCCATCCGGTTCCACAATGAAATGGTGAGTTCTGGGTTCGCGGCTCCTTTACATGCAAATCGGCGGTGAATCTTCCAATCCAGCTTCCATCTCGTTCCGCCCAACTCTTCTTCCGTCGTGCATGAACTTGCTGCAGAATTCCATGACCTTTTCCTTATCTCTTGAAGACATGTTTGATGAGAGTAAGACTTCTTAAATCAGAGAACTTGAACTCGCTAAAGATACTCGCCGGTGGTAAAAGAAAAGAGTGCTTGGTGTGTTGTTAGCTTGAGAGTGAATGAGGGAGCGGAGGTGAGAGGAGTAGAATATATAGGAGACTTGTGTAGGGCTTTCTAGAGAGAAATTAGGAAGGAGAAAGGAGACAATTTTCGTCTCCCGTGCCTCGTGAATTGTCCTCACAGTCTGATTCCATCCGGACCGTCGATTTCAAATTTTGAAATCTTAAGCAATCTTAACAGTTGGATCCGTCCACCTTAATTTGACCATTCCTTGAATTTAGCCAAAATCGTTAGCTCATGGCCCTATTTGGTGAGCTGGAACCAGATCAACTCACTAATCTTATGTACCCGACAGCTTATCACCTCGCTCCTTCTCCTCGAGGCCATTACCAAGGCTTGAACATCCATTCATAAACACCAAGTTTGAACTGCTCGAGTATCTCTGCCCCTTGACTATCCTGAGTCTTGATTAGCTCCATGTTTTTCGCAATATCTTAAACCATAAACAATTAGCCACATTATCAAAATAAGCTTAGTGTTAGGCACTTATATGATTAAGATTTATGTTCAAGAATTCACTGAATGGCAAGTGTGTTTTAAACGCAACGAGATTCATTTGGCTAGAACTATATATAGAAGGATACTAAAGTGTGCAAGTAGGTCCATGAGTGGTGTTCAAGGCAATGTGAACACTACTCGCAAACCTTCCTCGGCCTCATGCCCTGAGGGATTCTGGTTCCTTGTCAAATTCATCTCATTCCTCGCCTCTTTTGCACCCGAGGATCAAATGTGAGGGACGCTCATTCTTGGCTTGTTGAGGGTATCAATTCCTCAACTTTACCAAAAAATCTGCCAAGATGATGCTATTGGTTCCCTAGTACCTGAGACAAAGATTGACATACCAAATTCCCATAATAACAAAGATAAAAAGAAAAGAGTTCTCAAAAAAAGACAAAGGTAAAACGACTTTAAAAAAAATTAAAACGAGTTTTAAAAATAAAGGATAAACATGGGATTCCCTCCCAAGTGGGCTTGTTTAGA
>OVBA01008197.1:0-12983 GCA_900406435.1 Lepidium aucheri
CTTTGGCCATTAATCTCGTATGCTCGGGGATGGATCGACGACACCAATATTAGTCAGCTAAGGGAGTCCTTCAAGGATCTGCTCAATTTGATCTTCATGATCAACAACTTTTCCAAGAAGCGCCAATTGGTCCAAGCGAGAGATGGTGCCATGTATGTAATCATCGATTGAGCGAGAGCCTTTCTGCCAGTGCTTGAGCTGATATTTCAGCTGTTTTATGTGACCTCGACTCGGCATAGCATAGAGTGAGGAGAGCTTGGTCCAGATCTGAGCTGTTGTGACCATTTGAGATAAGAGGGGTTGAATAGAAGCCGAAATGGCTCCAAGAAGGCCACTATAAATGAGGCTATCTTGGCACTTCCAGAAGGTAAATTCTGGATTTGGTTGGTTTTGAGTTTGGTCACCATTTTGTGTAATCACAGTTGGTGGAGGTAAGGGATGTGTGTCGTCAAGGAAGTGAGCAAGTGCGTAGCCGTCTAGCAATGCATGTACTTGTCGGCTCCAGGTGATGTAATTATGAGGTGTGAGTTTGGATATGTTTGTCATGTTGACATTGATAAGAGAAGGGGTAGAGAGAGGGGCATCTGAGATAACTGGAATGGACGAACTCGTAGAGTTTGACATATCGAGAGAAAAAGAAAGAGAGATTAGGATTCTATAGCTCTGATACCATATAAGATTTAGAGAAGAAATGTTTTCACATATCATTCTTTGATGTTTACAACAGATTAAATACATGTACAAAGGATCTACAATTAAATGTTAATTGATATACTATTATCTATGATTGACTTATGTCTTATGCTAATAATCAGGGATTGATTCTTCTTTCCTCTAATAAGATATGGTATTGGTATAGTGAATTTGGTACTGCAGCATTGGAATAGACGATTAGTCTGATTTAAGGTACTTACAGCCTTGGTAATAAGACTATACGCTGGTTCCATTAAGTGTGTAAATGATGTGCCAGTGCCGAAGAGAGCTAGCATCTGAACCCCGAGATCATCTACTCCCACTGATACTTCGGTCACATTCACAGCATATGTCGGACTAGATTTCATTTGGGACAACCAAAATCACGGGAGACAAACAGAATCGGTTTAGATAATACTTTTAAGTTCAAAAAAAAAACTAAGTGCTGTCAAATCAAATTGGATTTGACTACGTACATTAGTTCGGTAGGAATTAGTGGCGTCTCCAGTTGGTCAGTGTAGCCTCTGTCTCCGAAGCTGATTCTTCCGATAACGCTAATGACATTCCCGAAACACATTGAGAAAGAATTTGAAGTGATATTTGCTTTTGCCAGTACACTCGGAACAGAGTAGTCTTTTATACAAAGCCCAAGAAGACCGTTAATAGCTATACTACTCCGGAGAGCGCCTGTCTGATTCTGACCGCAACTGCATCGCAAACACATGTGAGTTCAAGAGAGGCAAGATAAAACCTTTACTTGTTTACTTTCTCCAGTGTTCCGATCCAAAACTAACATAAGACTTATCGGTAAATGGTTTTGCTATGCATACCACCAATGTATAGATTGATTTAGGTGATTATTTTCACGGCTTTTAAGACGTAAAGAACATATTCCTTAGAGATTAAAATAGTGGTTTTGTTAAGAAAATACATCGTCAAGAATTATACTACTTACCCGAGCGTGATATTAGCTTTAACAGGCTCTAAACCAGCGTCCTCTGTGACCAAATGCAATACATCCTCAAACAATGTCCCGCTGGTGACTGTGGCATTAGAAAGGTATTGGATCTGATAAGGGCAAATACTTGCAGGAGAAGAACAACCTCCCGATCCAAAACAACGCTTGTCATTGCATATAATGCTTGAACTTGTAGAAGATGCATTGGGGCTGTATAGATTGAGTGGTACACTCTGCGTCAAAAAAGAGAAGAGTTTACAGTTGAGGAAGATATATCTGAAAAAGAGTGTCTGTTTTTAATAGGATAAAGGTACCTGTGAAAGTACAATGTCTTTCAAGTCGCGGATACAAGTGGAACCGCAATTGCAAGGCAACCAAAACAAATCGCTTCCGGTGTCCAGAGCCACCAGGTACCATGTGGCTGGTGTTCCCACAGATACATTGGCGTAATGCAGGCTGAGGCCACATGGATATACAAATCACAATTTGATAAGCATCAATCATGATCAAATTATGATCGCATTAGAGAAGAAAAATGAATTCATGATAATCAAGAGGAGATGAGGCATTACGATCCGAGAAAGTAAATTGAAAGCGTGCGGTTTCCCCGCATGAACGTGAGGGAAGGTTCTTCGTTGTTGGAGGCAAGACCTCGACCTCTGATCAGGCGATCACGGAAGGCCAAAACCTTAAAGTATTCCAAACTTCCCCTTCCCGGAACTAGATATTCATTCCCAAGAGTTTGCTTGAGCGTATCAGAGAACATGTGGTGAACTTCGAAGCTGAACTTCCCAGCAGCCTGACATCTCTCCAGTTTCCAAGACACTACTAACACAGACAATAACACAAATACTTGGCGTGCAAAGTCCATGACTGTTGTTTCTTTCCGAGATAACAAAAATATTTCCAGAGCAAAACTCCTTTAACCTTCTCAGATAGCAGTATACAACGGGAAAAATCCCGTAATTGTAAGGATATTGAAGAAAGGAAAAAGTCAACAGCGTCACTCGTTCGTGTAGTTCGAGAAAAGCAAAGAGAGGCTGATTTGATTCTTCGACATAATACTTGTCTAAGTGGAGTTGTAGCCATTATTTTCATCTTTGTCTTCTTTCCTGAGGCTGAAGGTCTCTTATCCGGAGGAAGACGACTTCTGAAATTAGCCGTTGTAAGTCAACTCTTTTCTTTTTGCGGAAAAGCCACTTTGCCCTTCATATTTTTCACTTAATTCCTTCTATTATATTCCCTTTTAATTAAGAGAGATTTACTTAAATACCATAAATATTATCCCATATCTGATTTGATTAGCGGAGTACACATTTTTTTAATATTACTAAATTGTTTAACTTATCATAAAAATCTATTAAATTTGGGATTAACTTTCTAATTAACGAAAATACCATTTTGATTTATTTTAAATCACCTTTTATTTTTATTTTCTTTTTGCGGTTTTAGTTAAAAATTAAAATAAAAGAATTTTTTTCTCATAAAACTATGAAGAGAAAAAAATGTTCATTTTTCATTCTCATAATCTAGTAAAAACCGCATCATATACACAAATTCTCAGTGCTCCGGCAAAAATTCAGTCTTACGATGCATCTCTATCAGGGTTTCTAGCCGATTTGCCTTATATCACCGTCCCTAATTTTACTCTCTCTACTCTAGCGACGATTCACATTTTGGTAAAAAAACAAAATATTTGAGAAAATTCCATCTATTCCGACGACGGTTTGCCTTCTTCTGTCGCCTCGCCTTCAGTCTCCGTCGTTTGTCTCCATCGTCTTTCTTCTCCGTTGTTCACCTTGCTGTCTTCCACTTTTGCTTCGTCTTGCATTGACTGTTCAACTTTCGCTTTGTCAACTTCATATATCACGGTAAGTTTTGTGCTTTCTGTTGATTTCAGGTCATATTCGAGTACTATAGTTTTGGATTTCTGATCCAATTCGAGTTTTGGATTTTTAGCGGTTGTTTGATAATACAACTGATTTGCAGCTGATTTACGAAACTTTAGACGGCTGAGTTATTAAAACATGGCTAAATTGTAAACCTACATGACTGATTTATGGAATTATAATGGCTGAGTTATCATAATATATGGCTTTATGCTGAATTTCTAATTTATTTTTTATCATAATATATGACTGACTTATCATAATACATGGCTAACTTATCATAATACATGGCTGACTTATCATAATACATTGCTGACTTATCATAATACATTGACTGACTTATTATTCATTACGGCTAACATATGTGTTGTGATGGTAGGTGCGCGCCAGGAACATGATCATGAAGCCGAAAGCCAACATTTATGCTGACGTGGGTACTGAAGTAATCGATTCAAAACTCGATGAGTTGATAAACGATCTTTGGGATGGGAAATTTGATAAAGACGTTTACCCTATCAAAAAAGTAAAGCACACTGATGCCGTCCAGTCTGATAAGAAACAGAAAACTAAGAAAGTCGAGTTTGCCGAACCCTTGAAGAAGAAACAGAGGAAACATAAAGGAAATGACGCCAATGCCACTGAAGAGGTCGTTCGGTCGGAAAACACTGACAACACTGGAAGTGAAGGAAGTGTAAGTGTTACTTCTGAATATTTTACTGTTGATACCTATTTTGGTTTAAGTTTCCAACATGATTTTCTATGTAGGATGTGAAAAAGTCGACATTATGGTAAATGGTTTACTTCCTTTGAAGAAAGAGTTGGCATGCTGGAAATAGATATGAAGCTAATGAAATCACGGACACCTCTTCAACCATCCATTCATGAACCCATTCATGAGGATATCGACCCATCAGGTCTTAATGACGACAACTCAAAGATTAACATCGAGCAAGAGTAAACTGGTAAGATAAGTTTATCTGAATAGGCTATTTATACTTATACGACAAAGTTATATGGTTGAGTTATCAATTATATAGCTGAGTTATCAATTATATGGCTGAGTTATATATAGCTTGGCTGATTTATGAAGCAATTTTCTCCTTTGCTTACAGCCCAACCAGTTCCCGAATCCTGATGAAGTTCTTCAGGATTTTGTTGAGAAAACAAAGATTAACATCGAGCAAGAGTACACTAGTAAGGTAAGTTTATCTGAATATGCTATTTATACTTATACGACAAAGTTATCTATGTTTTAAAGTTGAGTTATCAATTATATGGTTGTGTTATCAATTATATAGCTGAGTTATATATAGCTTGGCTGATTTCTGAAGCAATTTTCTCCTTTGCTTACAGCCTAACCAGTTCCCGAATCCTGATGACTTTCTTCCGGATTTTGTTGAGAAAACAGAAAAAATGAGGCCAAGAAAAAGAAGCCCAAAACTTTGAAGACAAATCCCGCAGTCAAGAAGGTGAAACAGGTCAAGAAAGTGACTGACCTGACGAAAAAGGATGAGAAGCAGAGAAAATATATGAATAAGATTGTCTTGAAGACGAAAGTTGAGTGCGACAACGGGATTGTGGTTCCGCACTTGGTTGATACAAGTGACTTTGACGACATGAAGCAACCACTTGAAAATTTCGTAAAATTAAAATTTGAAATTAAAATTAATTTTCGAAATTCAAATAATTAAAATTTTACCGCTTAAAATATACATCTTGGCCGAGTTATAGAAAGTAAGGCTGATTTATTGTCGAAATCATTTTTCATCAAAAATTTGTGCCTATGAAACAACTTGGCTTATGATCTTTTTGGTAAATGATATCAAATTAAGAAGATCATAATGTTCTCTTTGGTATATGATCTCATTGGCTTATAATCTCTTTGGTATAAGAAGAATATTATTATGTTGAAAACATGTTTTACATGTAATTTAAATGACTTATAGTAATGTAGAATGCTTAATAGAATTATATGTTAAATAGAATTAAAGAAATAATTTAGATATAATTTAGATGATCTGTAATATAATAACTATAACATATGTTACATGTTTAATACATTTGTTACATAGACATATGTAATGCGTAATACATGGAATTATGTCCATTTTAGGTAAAGAAAGGTGTAATTTTCAAATCAAGTATTTAGATGAATTTGGATGACATATAGTTATGTAATTATAACCAAGTACCAAAATTTGATAATGAGCTGCCATTTTTTAAAGTAATTTGGGGATTGGCTGTCTTATTATACATAGAATTTAGGGTTCGGCTGACTTATTATACATAGAATTTGGGATATCATATTTATAAATCAGTTGTATCATATATATAATTTGGGATTTGATAATGAGCTGCCATTTTTATCATATATATAAATCAGCCGTATCATATACATAGAATTTGGGGTTTGGCTGACTTATTATACATAGAAGTTGTAAATAAATCAGCCGTATCATATATATATATATATATAAATCAGCCGTATCATATATATATATATATATATATAAATCAGCCGTATCATATAAACATAAATCAGCCGTATAAGATTTACCTTGATACCAAATTGCTTGGTAAAAACCACCTGAATATATAAATCAGCCGTATCAGATCCTTTCAAATTATGCTTTGGAATATTATGAGGTCTCTTCTTTGAAATATTATCAGATCCTTTCAAATTATGCTTTGAAATATTTTGTCCTCAAACTTGTAGAACTATGCAACCTTTACCGTCGGGATTAAATGTATATCGATCTTTATTAATCCATTTCCCTGAAACTATAATTACGGAATCCATTGAAGTAGAGATCTCCAAACTGAGGTGAAATAGAGGGCGAGATATAAAATTGGATGAACCAGAAGGTTGGAAACGGCGGACTGCTAACCTAAATATGCGATGTCTATGAGCTAATGTGGAGCTTATGTTTGCTGACATGGAACCATGCCACTGTAGGAAATCATAAGTCCGCCTAAGTAAATCTGCCACCAAAGATATTGATAAGTTAGTCGTAATTATAAAAACTATTTTAGTAATTTTAGAAGTTTTTAAAACAAGCCATTAAACAAGTTAAGTCAGTTGAAAACAATAAGTTAGCTGTGATGTAGTATAAACCAGCTGTCACACATACTATTACAGTAATTATTTATAAATTACTAACTCAGCCAGTAAAAGCTGACCTACTAGTAAATCAGCCTCGTTATGGCTGGTTTAATATAAGTCAGCCATCAAAAGATCAATTAACTCAACCGTATGTTAATAAATCAGCCACATAAATGAGCCGAGTACTGATAATTTAGTCACTCCAAAAATTAAGTCAGCCGCATGATAAAGAAAAGTTAGCCAAAGTTTTGGTAAATCAGCCTTTGGAGTTAAAGTCAGCCATGTCTAATGTATTTAAATCAGCCAAAATTTCATAAATGAGCTGAGGGTTATGTAAGTGAGCTAGTACATTCAGCTGATTTAAAAGGTAAAATCAGCCTACTAAATCATAAGTCACCTGATTTATAAACTTAGCCTTCAACATGTAACTCAACCATAACTACACCGAAAAATCTCAGGCCGAGTTTCATTAATACACGTAGGCAGTTTTGTTGACACGTAGGATTTTTTGCTGACGTGGAAAAAAATAATAATGGCATTCTTGTAATTATGTTTTTGTTATCAAATGCTTATAAGGGTACTTTGGGTATGGAAAACATAATAGTAATTAAAAATTAATTTATATCGATCTAGTCATTTTTATCAATATGTGTGTGCTATTTAAGTAACTCTCCCTTTAATTAACGAACAATTTCTTTTCCTCTGTTTTTGTTGGTGACATAATTTTTAAATCTATTGCTTCTAGTAGTTAGACAACACTGTCGTTGATTTTGATATCAATCTTGTATACTTTCATCACATCAACACAACTTACAAACATGGTTTGACGGATACATCTCCTCCATGCAATGACTTCACCCACTTTGACAAATCAATACAATTTATACATTCAACTCGTAACAAGGAGATAAGATAAACATTTTTGGTTTTAAAAATTAGATAAACTTCCCAACCCAATCAATATTATAATTTATTAAATGAACATAATGTGGTCAAACAAACACAAAATCAATATTGGCCTCTGTGAATCAGAGGAAGGCCAAGAGAGGCAGGAGAAGTAGGAGTTGAGATGCAAGAGGGATCAAGTTGGCTGCACCGCTTGTGGAAGGGCTTCTGGTGGAGCTACGAGGATCATCCACTACGGGTGGTGAAGGAGAAATCGCAGGAGGAGGAGGAGGAGTAGAAGGAAATGGTGGAGTGAATAGTCTTGGTGGAGGAGCTTCCACTTCTGCTGATGGAGGTGACTGAGATACTAAGCTTTCATCTTCAAAACCTGCAATTGACACAAAACACTTCATTAACAACAGTTTGTTCCTCGGCATATTCAATCACTTCATGATTTTTCACTTACAATTAGACCTCTTCCAACCCAAAATCATCTTCTCCCGATCGAATACAACGCGATGCCCCAACATTATGTTCTCTGCATTCCACAGATACTCTCATTATGTATACATATATAAATTGTACATCAGTATTGACTATTGAGATACTAACGTCCGATGATGTTGATCTCGCTCTTCAGAATACCCAAGCAATACATCACACTACCCGCCTGTTGGTCGTATTCAAAACCAGAAACCAAAATGTGAATACATGTACTAATACAACATGCATAGAAAGAATAACAAAATACCATGTCTTACCTTATTCCTCGTTGAAAAAAACGGATTCTGGAGAGTCATTTTGGATCCTCCTCTGAAAGTCATCTCTAATAATGGAAAAGTAATGATTGTAGTATTTGGACTGCATGTGAAGAACAAGAGCATCAGAATTCAGATGTGGTACACATTAGACCACTCCTCAAACTTAACTTTCTTCTTCTCTAAGTTCAGTGTTTCCTATTTTTCATATTTTTAGGGCTTCTTGCGTGCATAGAAAGTCTCAACATGTTCTACTAAATTGGACAAAAGCATGTAACTACATTGATAAGAGTGTGACCATTACCTCAAATCATAACAGAACTCAAACGGGAGCTCAGGATCAGCTGGACGTCGCTTGTCTTCAACAAGATCGTCAAACTGAAATAGTAGTAAGAGAATGACGTCATGTGATATAATCTTGATGTAAACTGAAATAGTAAGAATGTATGATTAGGCAAATGTAAGCACGTACAGCTTTGGTAAAAACACCATATGCAGGCTCCATTAATTGTGTAAACGTTGAGCCAGAGTCGATTATTGCAGAGAAGCTAACGTCAACAGGATCTCCTCCCACTGACGCTCCTATCACACTCACAACGTATGCCGTACTAGTTTTCATTGATAGAAACAGAATCAGTGAAGATAGCGCATCAGATTAGAAAACTTAGTTGCTATTAATCTGGAATTGACTTTGTACCTTGTTGCAACAGAAATGAATGGAGTTTCCGCTTGGTCTGTGTAGCCTTTGTCCCCAAGACTGATTCTACCGACAACGTCAATGACACGGCCAAAACACATTGAGAAGGAGTCTGCGGTGATGTTGCCTTTTGCCAGAATGCTCGGAACAGAATAATCTTTCATACCAAGCCCGAGAACACCATTCACAGATCTACGTGTCTGGAACGATCCTGTCTGATTTTGACCACACCTGCACGACAGACATCGATTCAGTTCTTTGGCATCTCCTTGGTTGCTTCATAGGTCATTTTTCAAACAGAGGACAATTGGGATTACATGTGTTCTAAGAGAGGCAAACGACCTAGATTTTTCACATATCCAAAATTTCATTTTATTCCTTCTGATTACTGGTTTTGCTACTCACATTAGTTGCTTCAGAAAATTATTCATGGCATAAACAAAGGAAAAAAGTCATTACTTACCCAAGAGTGACATTAGCTTTGACAGAATCAAAATTCTTATCATCTGTGACAAGATGCAATACATCCTCTAACAAAGTCCCTGTGCTGGATGTGGTGGTGGAGTCCGAAACCTGATAAGGGCAAATACTTGCAGTAGACGAACACCCTCTCGATCCAAAACAACGGTCGTCACTGCATCTAATGCTTGAACTTGTAGAAGATGCGTTAGGGCTATATAGATTGAGTGGGAAACTCTGTATCAAAGAAAAGAAACAATAAAAAGTTAAAAGAATATATATAATCTCTGAAGAAAATGTAATTCTTCTTCGAGAAGGGAAATGGTACCTGTGAAAGTCCAGCATCTTGCAAGTCACGGATACAAGTAGTACCACAATTACAAGGCAACCAAAACAAGTCGCTGCCGGTATCCAAAGCCACCAGGAACCAAGTTGCTGGTGTTCCCACAGAGACATTGGCGTAATGCAAACTAAAACCATATAAGATAGAAAAATCATATGAAACCGGCAATGGAGTCAAGCATCATACATTCATACCATAACGCTTTACCCATATCACATTTATGTTTGTATAGAAGTAGAAAATAAAACTTTATGAATGAAGATGAGAAGAGAAATTACAATCCCAGGAAACTGATGGAAAGCGTGAGGTTTCCGGCCATGAATGTGAGTGGGGGTTCATCATTGTTGGATGCAAGACCTCGACCTCTGATCAAGCGATCATGGTGGGCCAAAAGCTTGTAGTAATCCAAACTTCCCTTTTCCGGCACTAGATCGTTAGACCCAAAGTTTCTCCTGACTGTGTCAGACAGCATGTGGTGAACTTCGAAGCTAAATTTCCCACCAGCCTCACATCTCTCAAATCCCCAACCCACAAGTAACACAAACAGTAATACAAACACTTTACGTGCAACATTCATGACTATCCAAGAAAGTTAAAAGAAAAAAAAAACTCCTGGAGTAAAGGTCCTTTTTACTTTCTTAGACAACAACTGTATAGGGGGACGAATTCCGTATTTGTAAGGACATTGATAAAAGGAAAAAGTCAAAACTTGACTCGATCGCATTGTTCCAGACAAGCTACATTCTATCCGTCGAGCTAATTGTAGTTGTTTAAACATGGTAGGCATTATTTAAGGTTGATAAAGGCACAGTCTGTTATATGGAGGGACACGACTTCTTAGATTAATTAGCTGTTATAATACGTTTAAAACCCAAAACTAATTTCAAGCTGCATCCTACGTTAACCAGTCGAGCCCTAAGTCAACTCTTTCCTTTTGATCGAGCTCTAAGTCAACTCTTCTTTTTTTTTTTTTTTTTTTTTTTTTTTTTTTTTTTTTTGCGAAAAGGCCCCAACGCTTCATATTTTGCACTTAACTCCTTTTTTAGGTTAAATAATTTCCTAACTTTTATTGATAACTATTTTTCAATATCTTAGTTATTAGCTGACCTTTTAATCATTCCGCATTAGAGCATCAATTCCACTTATATATAGCTATAAATTTAATAACAAGATTGTTTATTCATACTAAAATTCGACTTATATACAACAAATTGTGAAAAGGATAAACTCCTTTAGAAAAGTCAAGAGACGTGGAGGGCATTATGATTCATGCAGTCACAGAGACAAGTTGATTCATTATTAATTGTTTAGTTTTCGTTGATTAGTCTTGGCTTATAACATCTAATTCATGTTCAACTTGTCCTAATTAACTAAACATTCAAAAAATCTTCCACATATGGACTTTTGGTATCTTAGGGCATCTCCATTAATTTTTTTTTGTCAACGGCATGATATATTATAATCAATAGGACGGTTACAAAATAAAGGTGTTAGCCATTATCATAGACCATCTCTCGTACATTCCT
The DNA here is from genome assembly GCA_900406435.1 of Lepidium aucheri. Classification (NCBI taxonomy): domain Eukaryota; kingdom Viridiplantae; phylum Streptophyta; class Magnoliopsida; order Brassicales; family Brassicaceae; genus Lepidium; species Lepidium aucheri. The sequence goes on from OVBA01008197.1 coordinate 11,312, forward strand.
GGTAAGAGAGTCGGCTTTATGATTTAGGCTTCTTGGGATAGCAGAGAGGGAAAATAAAGAAAATAAAGAACACAAACGTGAAAACTTCTCTTGGTATGGGATGAAAGTTGGCTACTCCTCTGTGTGTCGAAAAATCTTTATTACCGTCTCGTTATCCGTCGAAATCTCCACTTCTCGAATGTCATGCAGGAGCAAAGATTCCATAGCCCAAAGAACAACTTCCACTTCAGAGTGCAGAGCCGAAAGACTTCGATGAACCCTCCTAGCCCCCATAAGAATTCCTTCCACCGAATCTGGAAAACAGAACCAACCTAAACCAGTAACGAGGTCCATATTCTTCCAAGAAGCGTACCACAAAATATTTGTATCCTGTGAAACTGAAATTGGCTGTGGATGGGAAAACCCATGGGGCCTTTACAAAGGCATTTTTGACTGTTAGTGGGAATTTGGAAACCTCTAGCTCTTTCCGTGCTAGGGACCATTCCTTAAAGTCGACTTCCGCTTGTGAAATTATTTTTCGCGGATTCCCCAAAGTATTTGAGAAACAATTCTCATTTCTTGCCTTCCAGATATGCCATATAATCCAAGGAAAAATCTGAAATTCCTCTCTATCCTGTATTCTCCAGAATAGATAATCCAGATTATACCAAATAGACACCCCTGGGAAGACATCAATTGCCGATGGAATACTTGAAAGCGCCCAAGACTGGATGGCTGGGGGACATTCAAAAAGAACATGGTTAATCGTTTCCTCTTTGACACCACATAGTGAACATCGGGTATCAAATTTCATACCGTGCTGATTGAGGTTATGTTTCACAGCAACACATCTTGAAAGAGCTTGCTATAAAAAGTGTTTAATTTTATTTGGACAAGGGGTTTTCCAAATTTTATTGTACAAGGCGTGAAATTTTGGCCCATTTTGCCTAAACTCAATAAGAGATGTCCCTTCTTCCGTTTGGTAACCAGATTTAACGGAATAACGTCCCGTTTTTGTGTAATGCCAACCCCAATAATCCGGTCTTGAAATTCTTAGTAAATGGATTCCCATAATTAATTGGACATCCAGTGGATCAAAGTATTGTTTCACTAGAATCTCCTTCCATGTTCCAGAACTATGATCAATGAACTGGTCAACAGTTAGATCAGGAAATAAATTAAGATTTGTGCAATTAGCAGGTCTCGGTCTCAGATCAGGGATCCAGGGATCCAACCAGACCTTAATCAAATTGCCATTACCAATTTTCTTTATCATGCCTTTGGCAACTAAAGATTTGCTTGATGTTATACTTCGCCATCCATATGAAGGGTTTGCCATAGTTTTAGCTGAAAATGGGTCATTATCCCTATAGTATCTCCCTTTCATAACCTTTGCAAATAAAGAATCCGGGATATCTAGAAGTCTCTATAGCTGTTTACCCAGTAAAGCGGAGTTAAATTCCTTTATAGCCCGAAAGCCTAAACCGCCTTCAGATCTTGGTTTACAAAGTTGTTTCCATTTTTTCCAGTGAATACCTTTAGAAGTCTCTGAATTGGACCACCAAAAGTTTGCAATTGCAGAATTTAATTTTATCACCACCAATTTTGGTAACCGATAACATGACATAACGTATGTGGGAAAAGCCGTGAGAACAGATTTAATCAGAACTTCCTTTCCAGCCTTTGAAAGGAA
>OVBA01008198.1:0-12982 GCA_900406435.1 Lepidium aucheri
TTGTAAGACTCATCCATACCTCTAGTTACTAAATGATCAACTACAATAGTGTTTAAATGACGATCTATGTTTCTACAGTCAACACATGGACAGACTATCATATCAGTTCCTAAACCAGTTGACACTTCCCTTACAAAATTCCATGAACCTTTCTCATAAGTAGGATCGACTCTATAATTCATTTAAAGAATAAGAAAACACACAAACAGACAGACAAAAGACAATACTTATGTATTAAACTCCATACCTGCAAAGACGAACCCAAAAGCATTATTTGAAAATTACCTTTATTATGTTAAATTCTGTCAAGTCACTACTTTTACATGATACGACTTAAATACATATACAAACTATATATGACAATGACCTAAGATATATGACTAAAGATATAAATAGAACAATCATAATCTTATCTTTTGAAGTAATAAACAGAACATATAATGAATAAAGTTCATGACATATCCGAAGATTACTCAAGTTTATAATCATTTTAATCACAAAACGAGAGCAAGGGCAAGAACACAGTATAAGAAGTATAAACCAGACTCAAGTTTGTAATGACTATATTAAATTTACCATTTTCAAACTATATATGACAATGACCAGAATATAGTATAAGAAGTATACTAAAGTTATAAACAGAACAATCATAATCAACTCAAACCTGAACATAGTATAAGAAGTATAAATCAGACTCAATCTACTTAACAAACTACATCTTTCTACCAAATATGCTCAAAATTACACTTATAACTTTCCTATTAACAAGTGATGGAATGGAATGCAATAACATCAATAGTTAACAACTTCTTATCAATAGTGATTTCAACAAGAAAACAAGAAGTGAAATTACAGTCAAATAAGTGAAACAAACAGAAAACTAAAAAATCTCACATTTAAGCTTCTTTAAATCAAGGAAACAAACTGAATAATATAGTAAACTTACGGTTTAGTCTTCTCCTTTACGAACGAGATTCCTTCTTCCTTTGACGTTCTTCAATATCTCTAAAAAATTCAAACAAAATCAACAATGAAATTGGAAAGAGATGGGACATGCAATCGATTGACATATCGATAGACGCAAAATCAAACAAAATCAAACAACATCAAACTGAGAGATGAGACATACCGATAGTTATTGACGAATAAATTTTTGCTACTCATGAATCTTGTTTCCCGCACACAAAAGAAGAAAAATATTTATTGTAATTGTAAATCTAGTAAAGCTAAGCTTCGATTTCATTAAAAACAAAACATGCAATCGATTGTGGTAACGAAGAGACATACTTTTAACGAGCTTCTTCTTTGTCAAATCTCACAATCTCAAATTCAAAACCTAGCCCAAAATCAATGAATAGATTTTGAAGAATCAATTGAAGAAAAGGAGTTCGAGATTTCATTAAAAAACATGCAATCGATTGTGGGAAAGAAGAGACATACCTTTAACCGAGCTTCTTCTTCGTGAATGCCTTTAACCGTTATCTGAAGAATCGATTTCGAAGAATGAATTGAAGAATGAATCGAGATTTTAGAGAGAGTTCGAAGATTTTTAATTCTAGGGTTTGAAAAGGGGAAAACTAAGAGTTAGAAACTCTTCAGGTTTTTTTTTCGAAGGCTAAGTGTTCTATTCGAAACAAAAAAAAAGTGTTAAGTATTTTATTAAAAATATTCTAAGTGTTTTACACAAAAATTATTCCCTCCAACGATCCCCTCTCTGCTATTAATTGACATAGCGTGTTTAAAACGCTATTATAAGTAAACGAAAATTCTAACAAACTTTAATAGCAGTTATGAGAAAAATGCTATCTTAATATGCTATCAATATCCAATTTTCTTGTAGTGATGGCGAGAAAGCTAGCCAGATAATATGTTCTTCTAGCATATATAGAAGTTATATGCAATTGACAAGGAACTCAACACCTCCAAAATCCGAAAGGAAAAAATAATATATGGATAATGATAGAATATTTTACTTACGTGTACTTATTTTATTTTATATAATAACATCATATTATATAAAAAATGGTACTAATAACAGCAAAATGGAAAAAATGGCCATAAAAAAATATTTTCATATATTTATACAGTATATCATTCTATTACTTTTTCTATTTAATTAATAACCTTTTTATTTCTTTTTAATTCATTCTCTCTGCTCTTTTTGATTCACATTTATTTTCTAGTAAAATAGTAATTTAAATCTAAAACTTAATTTTAAAAAAACATAATTTTTTATACACATAATAAAATTTTAATTAGAAGCTTGAATTATAAACTAGAGTTCTGGTTCTAATTGTTAAAAGTAAAAATAATGAGGCATATAAATTGGTTGATAAAAATGGATGCCTATGAGAAGTTGCACTCCATGTGACAATCCTATCTTCAAATATCTTTCTTTCTTTTGTCTAGCTTTTAAGAAATGTGTCGTTGTATCATAACTCCCTGATCTTTTCTTTTCGTTGTGATTCTGTTGAATATTCACATTCTAGAAATGTATATATATATAGTGACTTTTGAATTATGGAGCTCAATCATTAAGCTCAATCACCTACACGCCAAGTTTGAAGCACATTTTAAGCTATAACATGTTTATCTGTTCTTCAAAAGTATAATTTTTTGTCGACTGTTTAGAACTAGTAAAAATGTTCGAAGAACCATATGCTTGGCCGGTCTTTCCACCATATTTAGATGATTTCTTAAAATTAAGGAGTTCATTTAGTTTTTGCTTTTTGGTTTTGATCCTGCATGATCTTGATTACAAAACTGATTTTTTTAATTTATAGTGTTAAAAGTTTATCTAAGAATCAAGATTTTATGAATGATATACCTATTTTGTAGATCCATTTTATTCATATTCGAGTAAAATTGACAAAAAAAAAATTATTCTCTAACCGTCAATTTTTTCTTTGGTCGCTATCTTAGATTTTCAATCCTTGTTTCAAAGTTGGTAGTATATAAAACTTGTAGACCAGGTTCCTACTATATTGAGTATATTCACATAACCTAGAGTTAATAGATTTTCTTTTTCTAGGATTATTATTACAAGTGATGTGAAAAGAATACATTCTTTTGAGAACTTAGTATCTTCTTCTGCTATTCAATACTTTACGACGGTTTTCATAAGAAGTTATAAATGTTGCAAGATCCAATAGCAGATAAATATATATATATTAAAGCCCAAATATTATGCTTGTTAGACACATGTAGACTCAGTACAGGTCCATAATTTTCTAACCGCGTCTTTTTTGGTGAAGGAGTAGAGTAACATTCGTAGTCCTTGCCGCAGACAATCAATCTGCCAAATATCAAATAAAATCCGACACTGGTCTATTTCGTCTTCTTCGACCTCGCGGGAATCTTCTGTCGCTCACACAGTTCACACTATCCACTCTGCACCGGGAGCTAGATCACCGGGTCCTGAGTATCGGGTCAGATCTAGATCTGGATCCGTATACGTTTTGTATGAAGCACTTTAGAACTGAGCGAGTCCGTCCGACTCCGAAGCTCTTTACTTATGTTCTCCTCTGTTTCATCGCTTTGCTCGGCTTCACTTGCCTCTATTACAGCTCCGCGTTCACTCCTGGATCCAGGAAATCCGATGACTTTGATGGATCTAATCCTGCTAACGTCGGATTCTCAAGGAATCGAGATGGTGTTGTCGGAGTGAGCCGTCTCGAAGTTCCTAAAAGTATTCCGGTTCGTGTTAAAGCATTAATTTAGGTTTTATTTTGAGTAAGTAGTTACAGATTAGTTGTGTTTCAGTGAGAATTTGTAAGATATTTCACTCTTTTCCCTACTTACTGTCGGAATTGTTAATTCTCGTAGTGGAGGAGTGATTTTGGTCGATTTAGTGAGTGTCGTAGATTTTACGTTTATCTTGTAGTAAGTTTTCTTATTTCTCACTCCTGTTTTGATAGCATCAGCATCTGATGTTTACAAATTAAAAATATCCGCAGATATGTGATTCGAGACACTCGGAGTTGATACCGTGTCTGGATCGAAATCTTCATTACCAGTTGAAACTGAAACTCAATTTAACGTTGATGGAGCACTATGAGCATCATTGTCCTCCATCAGAACGGCGTTTCAATTGCCTTGTTCCGCCTCCGGCTGGTTATAAGGTCGGACTTGTGTTCTTTTTCTTGTGTGTAACAGAATTTGAGTATTCTTGCACGTCCTTGTTAATAGTTGATGATGATGTTGTTTATGGAGTTATCAGATCCCAATAAAGTGGCCCGTGAGTAGAGATGAGGTGTGGAAGGCGAATATTCCGCACACACACCTTGCGCAAGAGAAATCTGATCAGAATTGGATGGTTGTAAATGGTGATAAGATCAATTTTCCCGGCGGAGGAACACATTTCCACTATGGAGCTGACAAATATATAGTTTCCCTTGCCCAGGTACTATTATAATCATTTGATACTTCTTAGCTGTATTAGATCTCAAGGGCTGAGGTGACTCTTTGTTACCACTACGCCTCTTGCGCTTGAGTGTTTCTTTAAAAGCCAGTCATTTAACTGAAACCATTTGACCTAAAGAAGTATGGAGTTGTCTATTTTCACCGACAATAATGTGGGATATTCTGGAGCTCCTTTGCCAATTAACAAGAGGTTTTGGCTCTGTTTTTATTTTTGAAAGTTCTTCTTTCAGATGACAAAAAAAATGCTTATTGCTTTAGATGCTGAAATTCCCTGGCGACAAACTCAACAATGGGGGAAGCATACGGAATGTTCTCGATGTTGGTTGTGGGGTAGCTAGTTTCGGAGCTTATCTTCTCTCACATGATATCATAGCCATGTCCCTTGCTCCTAATGATGTCCACCAGAACCAGATTCAGTTTGCTCTAGAACGAGGAATTCCATCAACACTTGGTGTTCTTGGGACTAAGCGGCTTCCATACCCTAGCAGATCGTTTGAGCTTGCTCACTGCTCTAGATGTCGGATAGATTGGCTTCAGAGAGATGGGATCTTGTTGCTGGAACTCGATAGGTTGCTCAGACCTGGTGGCTACTTTGTATACTCGTCGCCTGAAGCTTACGCACATGATCCAGAAAATAGAAGAATTGGGAATGCAATGCATGATCTTTTTAAGAGAATGTGTTGGAAGGTAGTGGCCAAACGAGACCAAACTGTTATATGGGGAAAACCGATGTCCAACAACTGTTACATGAAGAGGGATCCGGGTGTCCAGCCTCCGCTTTGTGCGTCTGGGGATGACGCAGATGCAACTTGGAATGTCTCAATGAAGGCTTGTATATCACCTTACTCAGCGAGTAAGTCTATAAATCTTATCTTTAACATAATATTAATATCAAGGTTAATTAAAGCGCTTATTATTCATTCCATGTTTGTTATATTCACCCAGGGATGCATAAAGAAAGATGGAGCGGACTTGTTCCATGGCCACGGAGGCTGACAGCACCTCCACCACGTCTTGAAGAAGTCGGTGTCACCCCCCAGCACTTCCGTGAAGATACGGTAATTCTTCTCTCCCTACATCGAACACTCTGTTTAAGTAATCCAGGAGAGCTTCATATTCAAAACTGCAATGAATCTACGTCCAAAGACTTTGGTATTGCTTATTGCTCACTAAGGTCGGATGCAAGTGTAGGAAACATGGCGTCTTAGAGTGATAGAATACTTGAAATTGGTGAAACCAATGGTGCAAAAAAACTCCATAAGAAACGTGATGGACATGAGCTCAAATCTTGGTGGTTTCGGAGCTGCTCTATATGATAAAGATGTATGGGTGATGAATGTCATGCCCGTTCAATCCTCTCCGAGAATGAAGATCATCTACGACCGTGGCCTTATAGGAGCCACTCATGATTGGTACGTAAATGACTTAATCTCGGAAACATACGTAATCCGATCATGCTAACTGAGTTATCCTTGAAGGTGTGAGGCCTTCGACACGTACCCACGAACATTTGATCTTATTCACGCATGGAACACGTTCACAGAAACACAAACACGTGGATGCAGCATTGAAGATCTGCTTATCGAGATGGATAGAATACTACGCCCAGAAGGATTTGTCATAATACGGGATACATCTGACAATATTAGCTACATCAAGAAGTATCTAACATTGTTGAAATGGGATAAATGGTTTAAAGAGACAACTCCGAAAGGTGATTCTCTATCGACCAAAGACGAGAGAGTTTTGATCGCCAGAAAAAGACTTTGGCGCGTGCCTGCCATTTCGGTGTCATGAAATCTAAACCGGTAAATGAGTCGAGAGTTATTTGCCGGTGAGAAAAGGAGAATTGTAAATGACACGACATTCATACTTATGATGCATTGTTGTAGGAAAACTGCAAAAAGCTTCTTATTTGCAATTTTCGTGTCCACAAGCTTTCGTACTATATTTACGAATATACCGGGCTCGAGTCATAGACAATTAAATTATCTATTGAATAGTAGATAAATCATTAACCGATTACCTACCGGCATTAATTATATCAAAACTGAGCCCACAAATAGCAAACAAAGCAGAGAGGACATAATAAAATACAAAAGAAGAATCAACAAAGATGATCAAACTTATTCTGACAATGTTGTTTTAACGTTCTTCTTCTTTTTGGAAGGAAGGCCATTGGAACTGAGTTCTTCAGATTTCCTCTTGTTCCTGCTAACAACACAGTTTAAGTCTCTCCATGAAACTTGATACCAATACAGTAATTAACTATGCCTTCATCTAACAGTTAGGAGAAGAACACTCATACATACGCACAGCTCGTTTATTCGTTTTATCCATTAGTCTAAACTAAAAATCTGAACTTAAACTACTTTTCTGATTAGCTAAAGATTAGATACTCTTTTGTCTAACTACAACTTCCATAGATATAAAAATTCATGGTACCTCGGAGAAGCCTCATCCGAAACAATATTGCCATCTTCATCAACTTCACCCACTATTACACACTCCTCCATACTAATTTCTCCATCTTCATCAATTTCACCTATTTTTGGAAATTAAAAACTTACACTTGAGATTCAAAGCATGTATCCATGATACCAAAAGAAGTTGTAATAACCTATTGGATCTTCTTCCGAGTCTGAATCTGAACCCCACCGGTCTCCTCCATCATCAAAGTCCCACCTCTCTCCATCTGGAGGCATCCAAAACTCAAGCCCTTCCTCAGCATCTTCATCATCTTCATGTTCGACCTCAACAGCATCATCCTCTCCATTCTTTTCCTTTTCAACAGACTTCTTATTTTTCTTCTTCTTTTTCTTCTTATTCTTCTTCTTCTTTTTCTTCTCTTCTTCCTTCACACTATTTTCCTTCGCAGGCGTTTCTCCACCTTCATCTGGAATAACACTAGACTCTTTCTCTCGTTCCTTCTCCTCTGTGACATATATAACAATCCAAGAGTTAAACCCAAAAAAAAAAAAAAAAAAAAAAAAATTTTAAATTNAAAAAAAAAGATTTTCAACTTAACAAGCTCTCATCAAGCTTTAAATTATAGACCTAATCTGTTGAGGAAGCGGCGTCCATTGATATGCTTCCAAATATGTTCCTCAGTCTTGTTCACTGTATCCCCCGTTAGCTTACATATCAGTTTTGAGCTGATAAAAACACCCCAAAAACCAAATTCAGCATATTTTTTAAAACAGAATTTACTCAGAAACAGATACACTCAGAATCTGGTAAGCATAAACAACACTGAAAAGTTCTTAACGGATATCATAAAAGTTAAATCACAACCCTACAAAAACCCTAATATGGAAAATTATCAGAGTTTCTACGGTATATAAAAATGATAATCGATGCATATTATTAAATAATCTAATGTAATGGCCTTTCCTAAGTAAAGAAATTGAAAAAATTTCGGCTAGAGATAGAGGAGTGAATAAACCAAAGGTTACCGAAAGTTAGGATCTTGTTCGAACAAGTTGAGAGGAGGCTTGTTGTGAGATAAGGCATAATCTATAAGCCCTAAACGGCACCGTTTACTCTGTGAATAAACCTTCTTGTCTTTCTCTAGTAGCTCGTGGCCCGTCTGCACGCATCTGAATCTCCCATTCTCGAGACTCTTAAACTTTGGTTTCCCTAACAGATTAGTGCCTTCCTTGGTCGTCGTCTCTTCTCCTGTCGCCGCCATTGATGTGCAGTTTCTTAGCGATTTGTTTGTACTAAATATATTTCAAGAGGAAACGACTTGCCTTTTCACTGTAACTGAGATCAGTTGTGCGTCGTTTTAGTTTTATGGGCTCATCCAAGTCTAGACATTGTATGGGCCCAATCAGTTACATATCAGCCCAAATAAGCTACAAATTTATATCCTTGTACCTTTGGCAACTGAATTTACAGTTTAAATGGAAGACCTCACGGTTTCATTAAACCAGAGTGTGGATTTCATCAAGGTGACCCAATTTTCCCTTTTTTTCTTTATACTGCGTGTCGAGGCTCTGATTTTTTCTATGAATCATGCCCATAATCACAAGGTTTAATCATGAGTATGAAAATCACAGCTCATAGTCCGCCTATTCAACAACTTCTATTTGCAGACGACTTTCTTTTTTTGTGTAAAGCGACACTGAAATATGGTAAAGAAATCCTTCACTGTTTGAAAGAATACAGCGACGTCTTAGGGCAGCTTATTAATTTTCAAAATTCAACCATTACCTATGGCGCTAAGACTAATCCTATCATAAAGAGATTGATAACCGAGTTTATGGGAATATAACAAGAAGGTGGCAATGGCAAGTATCTTGGTCTCTCGGAATATCTAAATGGCTCAAAAAAATATGTACTTGCATATATATCTGAACATTTGGAAACAAGATTAAGTGACTGGTATACTAAGACTCTATCCCTTGGAGATAAGACGATTCTTTTCCTAGTTTATGGCAAAAGCTCTCGTGGTGTATGTTATGTTATGTTTCAAACTCACAAAGTTCCTATGCCAAAAAATAACAAGTGCTATATCTAGCTTTTAGTGGAATACCTGTTAAAAAAGAGAAGATCCACTTAGTTTCTTGGAATAAATTGTGTGCACCAAAAGATAATAACGAAATGGGTTTTCAAAATATTGGAGATTTTAACCAAGCCCTCCTAGCCAAACAGGCATGGAGACTATTGATGAAACCTTATTCTCTTAAGCCAAGTTTATAAGTCTTGGTATTTCCCGCGGAGAAACTTCGTAGTTGTTGGTTAAGGTGCTCGTCCATCATATGTTTGGAGAAGTATCTTGTTTGGTAGAGAATTGTTGGCTAAAGATGTGATGAAATCTATTGGTGATAGCCAAGCACAATGATTTTTTTTTCCGGACAATCCAAGACCTCCTAAAAGGAAGAATCAAAGAACTTTTGTTAGAACGATAATGACAATTCAAGCTATTCATATTTACATTCTTGAAACAATGTGGCTTTCCAAATTTTCCAATGATCCATAAAGGAATTTTTTCAGACTCATCTTCATTGCAGCAAATAACAACTGTTAGTCATTCTTTATCTTGCTTTTTTCCTTCAAGTTGTTTTGTAGCTAGAGAATGATCAACTTGTAATCTGTAAAACAAACCAGTTTCATCCATATTAAAAGCATCTTTCATAGAGAACTTATCTATTTTTTCCATTATAGCTTCTAGTTTCTTCTCCATGTCTTGCAAATCGACTTAACCGCTTTCTCCAAAACGATGAAATGATTTGATATCATGTCGTAACTTAAATTTTTCAAGCCAACCTTGAGAAAATTGGTGTTCCAAATCCTCTTGATGGTAGACAAGTTTCATTGTCTTTTTTGCCTTCTCTAAAATTAGTTCTCTCATCATATTCAGTCGGTCTTGGTAATGGAGAAACCACTCAAAAAGAATTATTTGCATTTATTGATATTTTGCTGGTTTATGTCGCTTGATATTATTTCCGATTTCCATAGTATTAGAAAGATATTCAGCTGATCGTTTGAGTGTGTTCAAGATTGTACCGTGACTAACTTTTTAATGGAATTTTTCTTCAAGCCATAGTTACAGATCTTTTTGAGTACTCGTGATATGGTCTCTTTTGTACTCACAGAACTCTTTACGAATTTGATCTGTCATGGTTGAATTTGTAATACCTTTAAGATGATAAGTTATTGCTAGGATGTGTATTAAGAAAAGATGTAAGAATAAAAATCATATCAACGCAACATTAGTATAAATAAGAAATTCATTATCAACCTAAACAAAAGAAAAATGGAAGTTAAAAAAAAGAATATCAACATTACTTTTGAAATATGTAAATATCAAAATAAATAAAAGTTCAAAACAAAGAATTTTTTAAAAGAATATGTGCTATCAAAAATTTTTATTTTTCATATTAAAATATTTGTATTTTTACAAATTTTTCTATAAATTAATGATATTAATTTATGGATAAATTAATATTTTGCTAAATTAATAATTTTTTTAAATCTCATAATTATTAATTTATTAGAAGTTTTACTGTAGTTTCAAAATCACATTTAAAGAGTAAAAAAAATAAAAAATATGTGAATGGATGCTCCTAAAATTCTAAATACAAAAGAAATGTAAAATTAAACTAAAATAAAAATTGTTATAAATCATATGGATGGACTCTATAACCGGTCCATTAGATTAAAGACGATTTAACATATTTTCTATTCTATAAAGATTTTACTTATTCATGGGATTGTATTCCCCTATAAATATGTAACTTTTGTTGATTAATAACACACAATTCACTTTTCAATTCCCTTAGTTTCATAACATGTTATCAGCACGATAAATACTCTCTAATCCTTAAAACCCTAAATCACTAAAAACCGACTAAATCACCTTTGTCCTCCACGGCCAACAGTTCGCATCCCGCCATCGTCCTCCACGGCCGACGGCTCAAATCACCAAACCACTCGTCGCTCGCCTCCACGCGGTTCATCGGACCAAGCTTGTTCGGCCTCCAGACCAGTTAGCTCTAACGCCATTCAGAAATCCATCGGAGGATAAGGTAAACATCTCTAAACTAAAAACCTAGAAACAAAACGCTAAAACCTCCGTGTTGCATGAACCCTAATTGCGGTTTATGTTTTAAATCCTAAACCACAAACTGCGATTCTAAACCGAGCTAAAAACCCTAATATTGTTATTCTAAACCAGATTCTCTTTGTTTGATATGCATGATTAATTGTTTGAATTGTTTAAAACCGCTTGATTGAAACCTAATATTGAAATCGTTTGTTTGAAGCGCTAAACCCTAAAATCGTGACTTGGAAACCGCCAAAAGCTAATCACTATATTTCATAATCAATCCGATTTTTTAAAATAGCGTTTTTCTTTTTTTGCTTGATGATTAGGTTGTTAAATTTGATTGTTTCCTTTATTGTTAGGAAAATAAAATAGTCAAAACCTAGAGAAAAGAAAAAGGAAATTACTAAAACTAATCCTATTAGGAAAAGGAAATTTTTCTAAATAATGAAAACCTAATCCCATCCAAAATAGGAAACCTAACCCGAAAAGAAAAAAAAGAAAAAAAATTAAGGAAAGATCCCAAATTAGGAAAACTCTAGATAAGGAAAGTTTCCATATTTAGAGACTTTTATCTAAAACCCTAGGAACATGTTTTAGGATCCGACCCTAATAAAACCCTAGATCCATTTGTTTTTAGGTCGGTTTGGTTATACCAAAACCGAAAACCCTAATCCTCTAAACCGGTTAGGGCTAAACCCTAACCGCAAACCCTAAAACTAAAACCCTAGTATAAACCGGTTCGCTAATTGGTTTATCCTAGGCAATTTCTAAAGTTAAAATCTAGTTCACGTTTAAAGCTAAACCATCTTACTAAGATGTTAGAATTGATTGATAACTTACTAGACTTGTATTTTTGTGTGCTTTAGATGTCGAATATCTCAAAAGTTGAATTCAAGGCACTAAGTCTCTCGGGGGATAACTATCTCGAATGGGCACTTGACATGGAAATATTCCTAAGCTCAAGAGGGCTAGGTGAATGTATCATGGATGATAACAACGCATCCCCTAAGAATCGATACGAGGCGATTTTTCATATACGCCATCACCTAGTCGATAGCCTCAAGAAACAATACCTTACACTTAAGGATGATCCTCTGGAACTTTGGAACACTTTAAAGAAGCGTTGTAGCCACCAGAAAACGGTATTGTTACCTCAAGCTCAATATGATTAGAAGAACCTACGGTTCATGGATTTCAAATCCGTTGATGAGTATAACTATTAGTTGTTCTCGATTGTTTTACTCTTTAAACTCTGTGGAGAGAAGGTAATTGATCATGATCTACTTGAAAAGACGTTATCAAGCTTCCACACTCAAAACTTGGTGCTCCAGCAACAATAACGAGCAATGAATTATAAGACATTCGAGGAGTTGATTTCTTGTTTGCTTCTTGCTGAGAAGAACAATGACTTGCTTATGCTCAACAACTCACAAAGACCCCCACGAGCAACCCCATTGCCAGAGGCCCATAAGGTTGAAGGAGCCAAGAGAGACACAAAAGAGTTAAATTATGTCCAACGTGATAGTTCTTCTGGCCGTGGTTGCGGTCATTGGAATGGACGTGGCGGGCGCGGCCGTGGAAACTTCCACGGTAGCTCGAATCGAGGCAACCGACCTAACCTCAGTTATGGTCGTGGTAGAGGTCGCAGAATTTCCAAACCGCATCACACGGCCCATTCATCTACCTCCGCTAAACCGTCATCTTGTCATAGGTGCGGAATGGACAATCATTGAGCTAAGACTTGTCGCACTCCTAAGTTCCTTTGTGATCTCTATCAAAAGCATGGGAAGACTAATGCCGAAGCTAATATGGTCCATCAAGATAATGAAGGAGACTTCACAAACGAACATGAGGACTCTATGGATTTTGAGACTTCAGATCTTTTAAAAGATCAAGAATGAATTCGGCATCTAGAGTTACGTGTCTTGTTTTATTTTTGGTTTTAGCTTTGTCTTGATGATTGTTTTAGACATTGGTTTTGCATTAGACTATGATTTTTAATATATA
>OVBA01008199.1:0-12971 GCA_900406435.1 Lepidium aucheri
ACCATTTGTTTAGTTGGCTTTTCTTGCACTTCTTTGACCTTAGATGGTTCTGTAGGCTCCTTCTTTTCTTTTTTAAGAGAATCATTTATACGTTCAATGGCTTGTAAAATTCTGGTCAGAGATTTGGACATACTTACCTTGTCCTTATTCAGATATGGATCAAGACATAGGTGTTTTTGCTCTAGAGCCAAATTCTTTCGTGTTGAACAATATTTGGCTGTGTGTCCCTGCATCTTACACTTATAACACATCTTACACTTACCTTATATAGAAGTCTTTGTTTTACGCATGGATGTTGAAAACAGTGTGTGCTTCACCAAGGGTTGTGGAGTCTTCTTTGAGTAACTTCTTGGAGGCAATTGGCGTGTGACATATTCCTCATTCAGAAGCTATTTTAATTCTCCCCAAGTTCTGATTCTACGCTCGTTGTAGTGCCACCATTCATTCGTCTCTTTCCTCCACCATTTCAATGCTTGTCCGCGTTAACCGTTTAAGGCGCATGATAGGTTTTCCTTCTCAAGAGTCTTGTATTTCTAGAATTATTTTACCATATCATCTTCCCATTGTAGATAATCCTCTGTTCCTGAAAAAGATGGAAGTTTGGGACCACAATTATAAAAGCTATGACTTACACCGATTTGTGGGTTAGGATATCTTGTGTGGTTGGCATAGCCTTGCACTCTAGGTGCTAAAATTCCATGGTGGTAAGGCTTCACATCACGCCTATGAGGATATTTTTAGTGATAAACTTCCATATCATGTTCAGGTTCATCCTCATAACTGAATTCAGATTCAGTTTTGATACTCCATTGCTCGGTTTGGCATTTATTGGTGTAGCTTTGTTTATGGTCTGGTGGCTCAGGTTCAAGCTCTTCTTCTCTTGGCTCATATTCATACTCAGAGCTTGAGTAACCATCTCTTGGCCACGGTGATGCCTCATAGCCACCCTCCTCGTCAGAATAGACTACACTTTCTTCCTCTTCTTCCCAATAGCTCTCGCCAGATTCATCACCCCAATCAATCTCAGAAGTGTTGTAGTCGTTTAGTTCTTCTTCGTACTCCATATCCTTGCAAAAGTCAATAAGAGATTCAAATCAAAGCTATGAAAACAAATGCAAAACGACTTTAATTTTATTTTCTTCCTAAAAACAAAGAAACAATCAAAAGAACAAAACAAAAACAGAATTTGTTTTTGGTATACTTTTTAACAAATAAAATAGCAAACGAGTTGTAAAAATCAAAGCAACTATTTTTATAGGTTTTCTGGATTTAAAAATAACTAGAAAAAAAGGAACTAAACTTTTATGAGTTTTTATAGATTTAATAAAATTAAAACAAAACAAATGAAACAAACTTCTTATGGGTTTTCGATTTATAGAAAAGCAAGAACGAAAGAGAAAATAAATATCAAAAAAAATATGGAACGAAATCACGTGAATAAATAGGAACTATTAGCTCTAATACAAAATGATACAAGCCTGAATGGCTGTAGAATGGATATGAATCCATGGATCGGACCTTGATGAGTCCGAATCGATGGAGACTAGATTGTGCGGAAGTAGGCGAATGAGAACCACAAAGGAGGGTGATGAGTCCTTTGATGATCTTGGTCCGATCAAGCTTGGATTCCTAACAAGACCTGATATCGGCTCCCTCTCTTGAATGTTCAAAGAGATTATGTCGGCAAAGGCTCAAGATACATGCTTGAAAAGAAACACTATTTTTATAACTTAAAACTTGGTGTATACAATAGAAAGAATATGATCTTATATATAGCTCGTACAAGAAAAAGGGATACAGTTATGAGCGTAAAATATTGAAGAAATATCAAAGAAATAAGTGTGCAACAGACAAGTTATGGAGGCCATCGATCTTGGGGCGGTTGGGGAAGATGTGATAATCGGCCGGATATGGAAAGTCTTCAAATAGGAGGATTCACCTAATCCTGTGGGTTCTGTAGTATGGTGAGACTTCCCTTAAGGATTCTGAGTGGTTTAGACAGTCTCCCAGTCGCCACACATAAGTCAGAAGTCCCTTGAAGCAAGCAAATCTTGGACATTCCTTAAACAACACCGGATTGATTGATGTGTTCTTGGAATTGTTGGAACCATGAAAGACACAATAATAATCTCCAAGTGGTATGGCTTGAAGGCCGCTTCTGATCTGGGTTGTGTAGTTGGATATTTGGTGTTGTCGCGAATAAGGCCTTAGCACAGAAGGACCAACTTCTAAAATCCATAACTTTCGGCTCCAAGCTTATTTTGGGCTGATTCAACTTTGAGAAGTTAACTAGTTGAGTCAAAAATCCATAGATATTGACTTTATGGCTTAATAACTAATTGTATGTCTCCATCGGATCTATTGAAGATCTTCTAAGTTGTATGTTCAATATCTTCTTCATATGAACTCCTTTTGAAATGATTCTTCTTCAAGGCATCTTCAATGTGGGTTAGGTGCGTGCTCCAAGTGTTTGTTGAGTTAGAACTTTTGATATTGACCTCCATTTGAGCTGAAATCAGCTCACTGGTCTCTATAGCTCTCCTCAACTGCATGCTTCCATGCTCCATGGTTAGGAAAGAGTGATCTGGCTTGGTTCTGCTTCTTGGGATTGCATCAAATACTCCCACAAACCGTCTAACTGTCTTGTTATTGCTCATGTGCTTCTCATCACTCGTTTAATAACCTATGCTGATAGAGAACGTTGAACTAGCTTTTACTACACTCGCAAACCATCTAACTCCCTTGTTATTGACTCGTGTACATCTCACCACTTGTTTAGTAACCTTAAGTTAATAGCAGACATTGAACTTGCACTTACTACTCTAACTAACCGTCTAACTCCCTTCTTATCACCACTTCTTTAGTAACCTTAAGTTGATATAGAATGTTTTAAGTAGCACTTATACTCTCACGAACCATCTAACTCTCTTGTTATTGACTTTTATACTTCTCACCACTTCTTTACTGAACTTAAGTTGATAGAGAACTTTGATCTAGCACTTACTACTCTCATAAACTGTCTAACTTTCTTGTTATTGACTTATATGCTTTTCACGACTTGTTTAGTAACCTTAAGTTGATAGAGAATGTTTAAGTAGAATTTACTACTCTCACAAACCATTAACTCTCTTGTTATTGACTTATGTGTTCACACCACTTCTTTAGTAACCTTAACATCATAGAGAACAATGAACTAGCACTTATACAATCACAAACCTTCTAACACTCTAATTATTTACTTATGTGCGTCTCACCACTTGTTTAGTAATCCTAGCTTGATAGTGAACGTTTAACTAGCACTTACTACTCTCACAACCATCTAACTCTCTTGTTATTTACTTACATGCTTCTCACCACTTGTTTAGTAACCTTAAGTGTATAGAGAACATCGAACTAGCACTTACTACTCTCATACACCACCTAACTCTTTTGTTATTGACTTACATTCTTCATACCACTTGTTTAGTAACCTTAAGATGATAGAGAACGTTTAACAAGCACTTACTACTCTCACAAACCGGTTAACTATCTTGTTATTGACTCATGTGCTTCTCAACATTTCTTTAGTAACCTTTAGTTGATAGAGAACTTTTAACTAGCACTTACTACTCTCACAAACCGGTTAAATGTAATACACACGTTCGGCCAACCCAAGAACACACTAGGTGCGATACGTGGATGCGGTACATACGGCCAAACCAAACATGGCCAATAGGTGTGTTCTGGCCAAGGAAAGGCTTTGGAAGCCTAAAGGATGATCAAAATCAGACAAAACCATGATAAATATGCTAAGGATGGAATTTAGGACAAGAACCTAGGATTTGGACAGAACCTAGTGGTTTGGACCGCATGGTCTGAATCGGACCGCACGGCCGTTCGGACATGATTGGTCCGAGATCTGACATGAATCTAGGAGGTTCGGACATGTTATGTCTAGTTTTGGACAAGGTTTAAGGTATGAGACAGGTCTGGTCTACGTCCGGACAAGGGTTCTCGTTCGGACAAGAATTTGGTATGTAACTTAACGGGTAGCCTAAGGGGTTAAACGACCAGAATTAATGTGTTTTGGACTTTGGATTATTTTGAATGGGTTTGAGCCCGTCCAACTAAAGGAATTTGGGTTAGGGTTAGGTTACCCTAAGGATTAAAAATAGGTGCCTTAATCCACCCTAAAAAGGGAATCCGACAAAGTTGACCTAAAATAAGAGAGAGGGAACTTGAAGGAGGCTGAGAGAGATCAATCAGTTTGATACAAGTTAGAGGTCGAATTTAGTTCAAGGTTTTGCTAGGCTTGGCTACTCGAACCCCATAAAGCAAAAAGGAACCCGAAAGAGTTTAAGGAAAAGGTGAGTTTGTGACCATGTGGAATTGACATAGATTTCGTGTTTGGTAATAAGTTAAGTGAAATCTTAGAATGGTCAGATTGAATGATTGATTGTGAATGGAAGGACCATGTGGGTCGATATTGTGATTGAGAACCGTGTGGTTCGTGATCTATGACTTGCGAACCTTAGTGTTCGGATCTGTGACCTGATAATCGTGTGGTTCATGATCTGTGACTTGCGAACCTTAGTGTTCGGATCTCTGACTTGTGAACCTTAGGATTCAGACCTGAAATTGTGAAATAATGTGAATGTTGTTCTTGACTCAAAGATTACTTTGGCTTATTTGGATGTAACCCGGGTACTTAAACTGATTGTTTGAGAAAGCTCTAAATAATGATTGTTCTATGATTTGACTTGATTTGTTATTGGATGCGTGTTCTGGTTATAGCCTAGTGGTACAGGATGACCGAACCACTAAGCAATTTTTTTGCTTATATAATCTGTGTGATTGTAGGTAATGATCCGACCAGTGATCGAGAAAGTGGCTAATATGAGCGAGACCAAGGCGGGACGGAGAGGAGGTGGATCTAGAGTTGGGATTTGGGAGCCCTTTTTATGTTATTTAAGATTGGACTTGATGCCATTACCATTTTTAATGAGTTATGTTATCACTTGATGTTTATGGATCCTTGAATTTTAGTTATGAATAAGGATGGAACCGAGTTTCATGAAATGCTTGGGCTTGTCACATCTTTATAATTAGAATTTTGACTTAGTGAATAATGGAACATGAATTGGTTAAGTGTATGATCTGCCCAAAGCCATACTAGAATGTGTCTGAACGAGGGTTTAACGAGTTGGGGTATTACAATTTGGTATCAGAGCCAGGTTGGTTCTAGGATAGTTGGGAAGTGTATGAATGGGTTAGATGAATAATATCCATCCTCCTCATGCCAAGGTCTCGCGGTAAGTGTGATATGTGTTCTGTGAACCGAGCTTAGTTAATAGAGGTTATTAACTTAGATAATGTGGCAACTGTAGATGGTTAGTACCCGTAATGGAAGAAGAGTTAATGTCGAGAATGGTGAGACTTCCCGTAATGCTACTGGTAAGACTGAACGTGATGAGAGGAAAAATGTGGAACGTCAACACAGTGCAGACCGGAGCGAGAATGTGGTGCCCACAACATCGTCGACCCCAATTGCGAATGATGTGGCTTGCGATCAGTAACCGTTGAACCCTATTTTGGCTATGTTAACCCAAGTCTTGGAGAGACTACCAGCTGTAGCACCGGCTGAAGCGGTGCCCCCACGAGAGAATAAGATACCTATGGAGAGTGTGCCACCACGTGCAGGTATGGAAACCGCATGGAATGTGATCGAGGAGACTAATCAAGCCTTCGTCATTCCACTATACTTGAAAATGATGGATCATATGCAGAAACTTGGCACAAAGTTCTTTGTGGGGGGACCTAAGCCGATCAAGGCTGATGAATGGAGGTGTAGGTTGGAGAGGAACTTCAACTCTATTCGTGGTCCGGAGGAGTATAGGTGTGATATAGCGATTCATTACTTGGAAGGTGATGCCCACAACTGGTGAAAAGGGGTTTTAGGCCGAATGGCAAACCCGAACTGCACATGGGAAACGTTTTGTAAGGAGTTTCAAGCAAAGTATTTTCCACCCGAGGTGTTTGATAGGCTAGAAGGAGCCTTCTTGGATCTTAGTCTGAGATCAATGACCGTGAGGGAGTATTAGACTCAGCTTAACAACCTTAGGAGGAATGCGAGATGTGAGTTAGATGATGAGACAGTCCAAGTGCGTCGGTTCATGCGTGGACTGCGGCTTGAACTTTGCAATGTGTGTCAAGTACGGAATTACAAGTCAGTTGCAGAGTTTGTCGAAAAGGCTGCCCAATTGGAGAGTGGACTAGAGGAGGCCAGATCGGTGAGTGAAACGAAAAAGGGGCCCAACCATGCCGCAAACTCAACCAGGGAATGGTTTGGGTTCGAGGCAAAGGAGAATAGATGGGAATGCGCCGGAAAAACCGGTCGCGGCTCGCACCATGTTTAAAGCTTGCGGGAAGGAGCATATTAGGGAATGTAGGATGGCTTCTGGTGCATGTTTTAGGTGTGGTAGTACAGACCATAGGGTTAGTGATTGTCCAAAGGAGGACCCAAGGGCAAAGGATGTCTGTACTGAGGAACCAAGGGTTTGCTATAAATGTGGGGAAACAGGCCACGTCTGGGCTAATTGTCCCAAATCACTTAAACCATCAGGGAAATGGGTAAGGGAGGAGTTGCCACCACTACCACCACCAATATAAAAGAGACCGACTGTAACACCTAGAGCACACTCATTGGTTGCGGATCCAACCGACCAGACCACCTCACAACCGATCACTCGTAAGTTCTATTCATCACCGTAATGTCTTCTGTTTGTGAACTTGATTGCTTGTGTAGTGCAAACTAGGATCCTTAGTGTCTAAATAAACATGTAGGGACCGTGATTATGGGTGGTGTGGAAACCCATGTGTTGTTTGATTCCAGGACATCACAATGTTTTATGCACCCGATAATGATTGGTATTGGTGAATTTAAGAAAGAACCCAAAGTAAGTAGTGGGTTGTTAGTCCGAGCAGCTGGTGGGAAACTAATGGATGCCTTAGGGGACGTTGGGAACATTGCTGTGCTCATAGAAGGAGTGAACATGCACACTGACGTAGTGATTTTTGAAGTATAACTATATGATGTGATCTTATGAATGGATTGGCGTGGAAAGTATAAGGCACACATAGATTGTTATCATGGTAGAGTTGAGTTTGAGAATGAAGGGAATTGGTTGGTGTATCAGGGAATCCAACCCACTCCAGGTAGCTTGATTGTCTCGGCTGTCCAAGCGGAACAGATGCTCGAGAAAGGATGTGAGGCGTACTTAGTTATGATCTCAACTGTTGAAGTTGGAACAGAAACAAAACTCAAGGACATTCCAATGGTGAATGAGTTCGAGGAGGTGTTTGCAGCAGTCACGGGATTACCACCAGAATGGTCTGATCCGTTAATGATTGAACTAGAACCCGTAGTGGCGCCTATCTCCAAAGCACCATACCGAATGGCACAAGCGGCAACTGCTGAGTTGAAAAGACAGCTTAGGGAAATAATGGATAAGGGGTCTATAAAACCAAGTAGTTCACTATGGGGTGCACCGATGCTGTTTGTGAAAAAGAATGTTGGAACTTTCAGGTTGTGTATTGACTACCGTGGATTGAATAGAGTGACATTAAAGAACAAGTACCCTCTCCCACGAGTGGATGAGTTTTTGGACCAACTTAGAGGTGCTACTTGGTTCTCAAAAATTGATTTGGCTTCAGGTTATCATTAGATCCCAATTGCGAATTATGATACTCGGAAAACCGCATTCCAGATAAGGTATGGACACTATGAGTTTGTGGTTATGCCATTTGGGCTGACCAATGCACCGGCTGCCTTCATGAAGCTAATGAACAATGTGTTTAGAGAATTCTTGGATGAGTTCGTGATCATCTTCATAGATGACATCTTGGTGTATTTTAAGTCCTCTGAGGAACATGAGGGCCACTTAAGGACAGTTTTGGGAAAACTATGGGAACACAAATTGTTTGGCAAGCAAAAGTAAGTGTAGCGCTGATGAGTGTGATTTTTAACGGTTTTAGAGCCCTATTTTAGGTTGTTTTGCATCCGATTAGATAGGTTTTCCATGCATTCCGGTCAATTTAGGTTAGTTTTGCACTTTTTGCATTTGCATTTGGAGTTTTGGAGTTTTTCTAGGAAAAGGGGCAAAAAGGAGGTTAAAATGGAGCTAAAGCTATTGGAACCAGCTGCTAGGGAAAAGGAGTTGCTCAGACTCGGATCGCTACCTTGCGATTCGCATGGCGAGGATTGCTTGGATTGCAAATGGAATGAAACCTCAGTCGCCAACCTCAACCTACCTACAACAAGGGAAAACCAATTTATCACACTCGAACCATTCCACTCGGCCTCAGCCTGCGAGGACAGAGTAAAAACCACTCCTCGGTGTCCAAGCTCGCCAAGGACCAGCGAGGAGAAGAATTCTAGTTAACCGAATTAGGTCGATTTGATCATTAGGGTTATGAAAATAACCCAATAAATACCCTTTAATCATCATTTTATAGGATCATCTGATGTTTTAGAAAAGAAACTCTCTCTAATTTTTGTTGTTGCTTTCTTTAAGATTGCTTAAGGTACTTTGTTGAATCATTTTGGAAGTTTAATGCATTAAGTTTATTTGATNTCCTCCACTCTCAAATCATGAGAAGTGAGTAGATCCTTGTGGGTCTCGAGGATGGGGAGATCGGAGGTGAAATCTCTGATCCACTCGCCTAGCAAACATGCAATAGATCCGATCTCTTCTCATATGACTGAGCTTAAGGCCGATCTCTCTCTGATCAAGAGAGATCTGATTTGGGCCGAAACCCAAAGCTAGCGCTAAGGGAATCGGAGAACAAGTGTCATA
Source organism: Lepidium aucheri (assembly GCA_900406435.1). Lineage (NCBI taxonomy): Eukaryota > Viridiplantae > Streptophyta > Magnoliopsida > Brassicales > Brassicaceae > Lepidium > Lepidium aucheri. The sequence goes on from OVBA01008199.1 coordinate 8,835, forward strand.
TGAGAGATTGTATTGATCCACTGAGGAGAGATCTAGTATGTGGATTGATTCATTAGATGTATTGGGCTGGACTTTAGGCTTTTGATCCGGCATGATTGCGGCTAGTGTCGTAATATATCAGCCAGATCGGAAAGGGATCCTTGCCATGAAAATGAGTGGATCTAGCTTGTCCTGGTCTAGAGACCGCCGTATATAGCTAGGCGAGGTTGGATCGGTGAGTTTACTGCCAATCAATCACCTCTTATCCTCTAGATTCATGTTTATTATCCTAGATTTATCCATTTTTCATTATCTTGCTCTGTTTTATGATCAATTCTATGCTTTTGAACGTTTTGTTCTGTTTTTATTTTGTCTCGTAGTGTATTTTGTCCTTTGTGCTAGTTTGAGAGCTTCTTATAAATATGACCTATCTTTGTGATAGATCAATAGGTTATCTGAACTAGAATCTAATATTAGATAAGTTGTTTACATGCATTCACTTAGTATTGGTTCGATAAATCTATCTACTTACCACTACCCTACAATGATTTGATTTCATAGACCAAAAATCTTGTTATCAAATTGGTGCCGTTGCCAAATCAGTTTTTCCTTGTTCCAACTTATAATTTGCTAGTTTTAGGATCAGATCCTTTGTTTTTTATTCCAACTTGTCTGTATTTCACTAAGCTTGGATCCCTAAGGACCAGGCCTCAACCTTATTGATCAGTTGTTTTTTCTGTCTTTGCAGGCCTCATAGGTACCCTAGCCAATTAACACCGAGGCCAGCGACAGAATCAGAATCCTCGCTCCAACTCCTGCGAGTTGTGCGAGTTGTCAGTTCAGTTTGCTCAGTCGATGAACACAAGGTCAAAAGGTTCCCACAACGTTCCCCACCCGCCGATGATATCAATCAGCTGATCCGTGAGATCCGACATCAGCGCAACACAATGCAGCAACCACAGCCGGATCTAGATAACTCTACACTTGGAACGACTTCGGATGGCACCCTCTGTTGGTTAATGAGGCCGCCCACCAGGCGCGAGCACAGAATCCAGCTCGTCGTCCTTGCTGTATTGACGCGAGTGATGCACCGAGTACACATACGATACGAAATGGGATTCAGCCACCAGCGATCTAGAACAACAATTTTGAGATCAAGAGTGGTCTCATCTCCATGGTACAAAATAATAAATTTCATGGTCTACCCTCGGAGGATCCCATCGACCATCTCAACGAGTTCGAGAGACTGTGCTCGCTCAGTCGCATCAATGGAGTGAGTGAAGATGCGTTAAAGCTTAGGCTCTTTCCCTTCTCTCTTGGGGATCAAGCACATCAGTGGGAGAAACACCTTTTTCCGCCGGATCGATAACATCTTGGCCGGAGTGTAAACGCATGTTTCTCACCAAGTTCTTTTCCAACTCACATACGGCAAAGCTTCGGAATAGCATATCCAACTTTGTTCAGCAAAGCAGCGACTCTTTGGCTGAGGCTTGGGATCGGTACAACACTTATCAGGCTTAGTGCCCTCATCACGGTTTCAGAGACGATACCATCCTAAACAACTTTTACCGCGGAGTACTCCCGAGGATACGCATAATGTTGGATATCGCAAGTCATGGGAGCTTTCTCCAACAACATATCTCAGAGGGACGAGCATTAATAGAGAACCTCACCTTAGCCGATGGTCAGTATGGCGAGAACTATGACCGAGCTGAAAGGGGAACTTCTGATTCGGACACCTCTGCAAGGGAAGGAGTTAAAGCAGCTCCATGAGAAGCTGGATAAATTGCTGATGGTACACACTAAGCAAGTGAACTTGGTAGAGGAGGAAGTAGCTGAAGATAACGAGGAAGTGCAATTGGAGGAAGTTTTTTTGTCCAAAACCAGAGTGGATCCAACCCATGGGTGAAGTACAAGCAGAATCCGAACCTCAGCTATCGGAGCACGAATGTGGCTAATCCACAAGATCAAGTATATCCACCAAAACAACGAGTGTGGATTCCGAAGGAGCAATGGCAACAAAGCCTCAAGCCCGTACAAGCTTCTCCACAATCTCAGCAACCTAAGGAAGAATCACCGGACGTGATGAGTATGCTCGAACAAATCCTACAAAGCCAAACCGCTCACCAAGCATAGATCACTAAGAAGTTTGGGGAAGTACACAGCCGGATTGATACCACGTATAGTGACCTCAACTGCAAGTTTGAAACACTGAATGCTAGGCTTAAATATNATGAAATATATAGAGAGTGCTGTACAAAACCCCAAAGAATATACGGCTTAATCCATCACTCTCAGAACGGGAAAAGTCTTACCCTCGGTTGAGAAACCTAAGGAAAACACTGCAGACAGCGTCGTTCAAGTTGGGGGGGGGCAGAACAATTCAAGACTAGAACCGAGAGTTCACAACTCGCAGGTACACCTCGCCGGCCTGAGCCGCGAGGAGAGGTTGATGCTGATCTGTCTACGGGAAATACAGCACAACTCATAGAAGACCCTCGCCTGCCTGTGCAGCGAGGAGGAACATCAGATATCTCCGACCTGATTGCGAACGAAGGAGTTGCACCAGCAGCTCCAACCAAAGCTAAGAAACCTTCTCCCTCACGATTGAAGAAGAGCCAAGTGGAAAAACAGAAGGTTCTCTTCGAAAAACAAATGAGTGGGAATGCAGTAAAAATTCCCATCTTGGATGCTTTTGCTTTAGTTCCACAATACAAGAAGTTTTTGAAGGATACTCTAAATGAAAGAGAAGAAGAGTGCATGGCCATTGGGACTAGGTCATCCAGATCATTCATTATACCAATTATTCCACATGAAAGGAAAAGGTTCATTGCGAAGAAATTAGGTGATCCGTGATGCTTCACACTTCCTTGTGTAGTAGGGCATCTCACATTCATCAATTGCCTATGTGACCTTCGAGCATCCATCAGCTTGATTCCACAGACAACTGCACAAAAGCTGGGATATTCAAATTTCAAAGACTGCAAAATCTCCCTTGTCCTCGCCGATAGAATGACAAGGAAGCCGAGGGGACTGCTCGAGGACGTTCCGATAAACGTGGGCAATGTGTTGGTTCCTATGGATTTTGTGGTACTAGAAATGGATGAGGAGCCTTCTGATCCACTACTGTTGGGAAGACCATTTTCGGCATCAGTAGGAGCTCTGATTGATATAAGGAATAGGACCATCGAACTCAAGGTCGGAGAAGGAATTGGAATGATTTTTGACTTAAAGGAAGACAGGAAGAAGCCTACAATCAATGGGAAATGTTTTGAAATTAAGGGAACACCTGATGAAGTGGCTGATGATGCAAGCGAGGGAACTCTGGTTCCCTTTGCACAACCATACTAGAAGTGTATGAAGAGTCGAGCTTGAGACTCTAAACAAGCCCACTTGGGAGGGAATCCCATGCTTATCCTTTACTTTTATGAACCCCATTTCAATTTCATCTTTAGAGTTAATTTAGTTTTATTTGAATTTTAGGAACAACCTTTGCTAGCCTACGATGATTATTGCTGGGTGTTTGAAATCTTGATCTCAGGTTCAAAGAGCTTTTGAGGAAGTGATGCCCTCATAAAGCCAAGATAAAGTTGGCTTCGTTACTAACCCTTGGAGGAAAAAGGGCGAGGATAGGAAATTTTTTACAAAGAACCAGAAACCCTCGGAGCATGATGGCGAGGAGAGTGTGCGAGTAGTGTTCACTTTGCCTTGAGCACCACTCATGAACCTACTTGCACACCTCAATATCCTTTTATATGTTAGGTTCTAAGTCAAATTTATTCCAATATAATTGTTATAGGCTTATTACTCAGAGGGAACATTGAACATGAGCTTAATGGTCTAGAATGCTTTGATTGAGTCTATCTTGGTATTTTGGCTAACTCTTGTGATCTTTAGATATATTTTCAACAGAGAGTCAATCAGAATTTAGGATCCTTTGAGGGGAAGTAACCAGAATAGTTTAAGGATGAGTTTCTCTGAATGACAGCCAGTCCTCGGTGTATGCAGCGAGGATGTGTTGTTTTTATGATGGTTTTTACAGGAGGCACAAGAAGACAAATCTTGATATGATGACAGCTCACAAAGTGGGGGCCACAAAAAACCAATTTTTTGCTGAAACCTATGAGCGGTCAAGTCAAAGGGAGACCAATCCAAGGG